>JASDQU010415447.1:0-10345 GCA_032191745.1 Picea mariana
TCTTGGAAACCTTCTCTTAATGCTTTTCGAGCACAGAAACAAAATTCTAAAGAATCACAAGTAATCACTTACCCTCTTAAGGTCTGATAGACCAATTAGGTCTTAGTGGACGTTAATCATCATCATCATCATCATAAAAAAAAAGGTATTTTTTAGTGCTACGAAATGATTTTTTTCACTAGAATCCGACCATATAAATTTACACTGAATATTAATTTTTTTTATTCAAAATTCATTTATAAATGCAAAAATTAATTCAGCATGCTAAAAAATTCATAAAACACTCGGATTATACAGAAATAATTACTCAAATCTACTAATCTAAAATTTTTTTGCAAAATTTCTAAAATATAACTCCAAATTTAAATAACAATTTTAAATAAATGAAATAAATTAAACTCCAATGCAACCTTGGCAGTGAATGAATTGTTCCAACAGTAGTAGCGTTTGCAGGACTAGAATGATTTATTGACCGAAGTGCATATAGATGATGGTTTTCCTTAATTTACAGTGCAATGACTATGAGAGACCACATCTCATCGAAGTGGGTGTAATATTTAATTTGTTTGATATTTGTCTACATGTTTTTTCCCAATTTGTTGGTGAATATATTTTTTGGACTATAATTGGCAATATAATGATATTTATGTTTTTTTTTGTTTTTTTAATTTATGCTTCTTCATAATTCTTAAAATAATTTTAGCTCCAATTTATAGTTTTTCCGAATTTGCAATGGACTTATTTTATTTTTTCTCGTGGATTTATTTCTTTCTTTTTTAATTGTCTTTAGAACTCTGTAATTTCAACAAAATTTTGGAACTTTAAAATTTGCTGTGGAATCACTTTTTTTTTCTTCAACAAAATTTGAATGTTGAATGACGAAAGGTCACTTGTGGTCAGTGGATCATAGATCAGAGAAACTTTGAAGAATTTTCAATGTGGCTAGAAGCTTATATGGCCAATGGTTGGGATCATAATAACAAGGCTCTGATACCAATGTGACGAACAAGGTTCATCTGCTAAGAAAAAATCCAGTGTAAAAAGGAAAAATAATAGAAGTCCATATAGGACAGTGTTAATAAAATATGAATAATGAGATAAGATGATTACAATAATCCTTGTGGCAGTATACATATAGACATTGACTGACCACCGGGTCATTGTGCAAATTACGAGGCCTTTCAAAATCCCCAGTGTAGAGCCATTGCAAATGCAAAGGTGCGGAAGGGTGGAACTAGGTGACAATTAGTCCTATGAATTATCCACACAATGGTTGAAAATTGAATTAGCGGTGTCGACTGTGCGAGCCATATACGTGTGCAGAGAGCATAGGTGCAGAAAATATATGTGAGCGAACTATGGGGGTGCAGTGCTTTGTGTTGGTTGTATATGTCGGGTTGGGAACTAGCAACTTTTAGGGTGTTCGAGGAATTTGCCAACATATAAAAACCCTAAAGATCCTGAGTATTAAGTCTTGTACTGGCTTTTAGGATCCCACTATGGTTTCTATGTGTGCTTCTCAACCACCTAAATCTATTCCACCATGTTCTACCACTTTTACAGTTCCATAGGATCATCCAAACATTATGACATTGATTGTTAATTGATGATGCATTTCAATTGTGATATCTTGCTTGATGTGTTATGCAAATGCATATACATCTTCTAGCAGAAAAGTACAAGTTTGTTGCAGTGGACAGTGTTATGTGTTAATTTTCATAATAAAGTCTGTTAGGGTTGGAAAATATTTTGCACTTGTAGGAATTTTGGTTGTTTACTCTTGTACATATATTTAACAATTTTGCAATGCTATGTCCTATATGGTGTGAAATGTTCTTTAGTGTGTAGCATAGTTGTTGTACCTCTGTCCCCCTCCCTAAAAAAACACAAGCATATGTCAATGTAAATATAATACATAATTTATTGTATGTGTTTCTTGTTCACTTATTCGGTGTTCCAAGCATGAGAAGTTGGACGATTCAGGGAAGTATTAGTACTAGTGCATTGCAAACAGAGTCAGAGGTAAATTTCAATAATCTATTTTCCATTTACACATTGCGATAGCTATGAAGACATAGACAAGTTTTTATAAACACTCTATTTTTTATCCAGGAGGAGATTGGTGGCCAACTACCTAGTCCAACTGGCTCAAAACAGTCTTTTGGAAATTTACTATTTTTAGCCATTTTTCATGTCCTGAACTTCTAGGGCCATTTTGAGGACCTAAACATCATTTTTTCACGATCGGGAACCTCAACAACATCCTAGAGTTCTAATTGAGCCCGTAAAATGAATCTCCTCATTGATACCTTTACAACGAGCTATCATGCGCCCTAAACGGAGATCGTATGCAAAAGTTACGACCCTGAGAAGTTGATTTACTAACTTACCCCAACAGGGCCCACATGACATATGGCGCTTCATCCCGTAGGGTTAGGTTTTTGGATGTCTAGGGTTTTGGCATTCATGTTAATTGTAAAAATTCCTTGAGAGCCTCATTGTACTCATCTTCTTGTGAATGAGCATAGTTGTTACGCCCCTTCTCAGAGATAAGCTACCACCATTCTAGCAAGCTTGTTTCAGTCTTCTTTGTACAGTTTTCAACATATTTCTTATTTAATAGAATTCAAGTTTCACTGTATCTCTGTTATTGTTGATTGTGTCTCTTCATTAATATTACAAATCGGTGGTTTCATTTCGTTCTTCTCATAAATCTGGATCATTGGTTTTAGAGTAGTCTGCTCCTTGTTGTTTTTTTAAATGCATGTCCCTGACGTGGTCAAGGTATAGAGAGTTGGGTCTTGAGCTTGTTTCTCTCGAGGAAAACTTCTCTCACACACCGAAGAAACTGTCAATGGAAAGTGAAAATAAAGACGACGGGACATGAGATCCTTTCAAAATGATGCTCGAGGAAGCCCTTGAGGGATAGAGGAACAAGATGATGTACAACTTTGCACAAATCCTTTGACGGCTGCTGACAAGCGACACATCCACCTCAAGTGGAGGCACCTCCCCTTTCAAGGTACATATCAATTTTGATATCCCTATATTTGAAGGTCAAATAGATGCAGATTCCATAGATAAATGGTTAAACCTTCTAGAAGGGTATTTTTCTATCCACAACTTTTCTAATAGAGAAATAATTACATTCACGCTCCTCAAGGTCGTCCCCCATGTCAAATATTGGTGGGATACTTTCTATGAGCAAAAGGAAATAGAGGGATCCANAAAGAGGCCAAACAATGCCATAGTTCACCAATGTCTTCCATACCTTGCGCACCAAGCTGGGTATCGAATATTTTGAGCGACATCTAGTGCTCAAGTACCATGGTGCTATGCATAGATACATCCATACATAAATGGAGTTTTTATTCATCTCATCCTTGGACGCGACCTATCGATATGCTGTCAAAATCAAGAAAAATCTTAAACAAAAGACGTGATAGTTTGGGTCTGGGAACCCCTCACAGCAGAAACAGGGAAAGGGTAGCCCCACCCCACAGAATAAAGGACAGAGTAAATATGGGAAAGCTCATGAAAATCAGTCCAAGGTGCAATCAAAGAAGGACAATGAGAAGACGAAGAAAGATACTGGGAAGTTGTGTGACTTCCATAAGATCCCCTAACATAACACAACTGATTGTCGCTCAAAGCAGTCATTGGTGGATGAGGTAAGAGCCTTTGAATCAGATGCTGGTTCTGAATTTGATTCAGAACTAGAGAAGGGGAGATGGATAATTGACATGGAACCCAGTTCCACCATTGCTACCACCAAGATCCATTCCGTTGAATCTAATGAGCTAGGGGAAGGCGAGTGCCTCTTTCATTCACAAATGTGGGTGAAAAGAACTCCACTACACTTCATCGTTGATAGTGGTAGCTAGAAGAACCCCATATTAGCAGAGGTCATCCAACGATTATCCCTACTAACAAAGCCACACCCGCAACCCTACACCAGCATATAGCTTTGTCGAGGAAACAATCATAGCATCAACCAACAATGTTGCTTGTCATATGACATCAAGCCATTCAAAGATGAGATATTGTGTGATGTTTCTCCCTTTGAATTTTGTGATGTTCTTTTGGGCCAACCTTATTTATGGAAATTTCATGTTGCATATGAGTCTAGGCCTTGCAGTGTTATTATTACTTTGAACAGGAAATTACATAGGATACCCAAGGTAGTCCCACCTAGTGCTATTTCCTTGATCTCTACCAAGCAATGCAGGAAGGTCATTTATCAGACTAGGAAGTTTGTCTTGTTTGTGATTCTCTCTCAGAGTGAGAGAAAGGTTGAAGCCACATCCATGGCCTCTGCAACCAAACTCTCCACGCAGTAGAAGAAAGTGGATAAAGTCATGGAATAATACAAAGACATCTTCTCATCACCTACTAGGGTACCTCTGCACTGTCAGGTCAAGCATCCCATCGATCTAACCCCCAATGCACCGCTACCCAATCAGACAGTATATCGCCGCTCTCTTCTAGGAAATGAGGAGATCAAACATCAGATCCAAGAACTGCTCCACAAGGGACACATCTGACCCAACTCATCACCTTGTTGAAGCCCAATCGCGTTGGTGCAGAAGAAAGATGAGACCTAGAAACTCTACATTGATTACTAGGCCCTAAATAAAATCACAGTCAGGAACCAGTACCTGATTCCCCAAATCGACGATCTCCTTGATCAACTCAAGGGGGGAAATACTTCAGTAAGATTGATCTAAATTATGGCTACCATCAGGTCCCAATAGAGTAGACAAATGTATGGAAAATCTCCTTCAAATCAAAAGAATGTCTTTTTGAATGGTTTTTCACGCCCTTTGGTTTGATAAATTCCCCAAAAACTTTCATGAGAATGATGTATGATATCTTACGACCTTTCACTAATTATTTTTGGTTGGTGTATCAGGATGAAATCCTTATCTATAACAAGACTTGGGTAGAACACTTGCAACATATTCAACAGGTTCTTCACACTCTACAGAAGCACAGACTATACACCAACTTGGAAAAATGCTCCATCGGCATGGACATGGTCCAATACCTAGGCTACATTGATGATGCACATGGTGTGCATGTTGATCCAACCAATATCCAAGTCATCTGTGACTGGCCATCCCCAACCACGCTCACTGAGCTTCAGAGCTTCTTAGGCCTTTCCAATTTCTATCATAGGTTCATGTTTGGATTCTCTCATATTGCATGGACCCTCAACCAAATAACTAGGGGTGGTGGTAAGAAAAAATTTGTGTGGGGCCTTTCCCAATAGAAAGAGTTCGATGATCTGAAGCAGTGCTTGTGCTCAAACCTAATGCTTTCATTACCTGACCTACAACAACCCTTTGAGATCATGCCATATACTTTAGACTATGCTGTGGGTGCAGTCCTCACTCAGCACAACCACCTCGTGGCCTATCATTGTTACACATTATTTTGGTCATCTTAGTGATCCATTGACAACATGTGTTCATCTTCCCAAAAAGAGCCTTTATTCACGAGGAGAGTGACTGACTTTCTCTTCTGAAAAAACCTATTAAGGAAGGTCATCACAGGCTTCACCATAAGCAGGATGCAATGATGCCTGATCATCACACTCTACCCTAAAATTGGTTCATGACGTCTCCGCAGACTGCTCTACAGCTGGGGTGCAACGATGTCAAAAGGCTAAGAAAATGTCAAGTTTCAAAAAAGTTCTAGAAGGGGATCTTCTAGAAGATGAGATGGCATCCATATGGTTGGGATCCTACTTGCTTCTCTGGTTTGGTGGAATCATCCTAATCTCTTCAACCATCTATCTCTCCCTTATATAAGGAAAGACTTCTCATGAAAAAGTGGAGGTTGATACAAACAAGATTATTATTGAATAAGCTAAGAATTGGATGAGGAATTCTACTTTAGTTCATACTTGAGGGCTCCATTTCAATTTATCAAGTCATAGTGGATCTTCTTCATTCAAGGTTGGAACAAGTGTGTGTTGAAGCAAAGGGTCATCAGAATGGGACCTTGTAACATCAAGGCTTTCGTTGTAATCTCCACTTTCATTATTATATAATACAGTGATATGTTTCTTTCCAATAAAACTCATCTCGTTTTATTGTATGATTCCTTGATCACATACATAGGTTCTCGTTGAGTATATTATTGCTTTCACTTTGGTTGGATTGTGTTCCCTCGCAGATCTAATATCACAAGAGCACTAGAGTGGAGCTAGGAAGACAACGACAAAAGGAGATATTTAAATGGTATGTTGCCCATCTCTTGTTAAATAGTAAACTCAATGATTATATCTTAGGGAAAGCATCATGTTCTATTCTTTTTTGTTCTAGATATAGGTGGATCTAGGTAGATCTATTTATGTTCTCATTTACCGACAAGTCCCATAAAAAAATTGGTGACTCCATTGGGGATATGACCTCCTTTGGATTTTTTGCTTCCCATTTTCATTTATCTTTGCTTATTCTGGTAAGTTTCATTCTCCGAGTCTGTGGGCAATCCATTTAGACTCCCTGGGATTAGAATTTCCTTTGGATTTTTTGCCTTTCTTCCAAAATTTTCAAATTTACAAAGATCGTCACACTGTACCTTATTGTCATCCTGCGACGACCCTGAGACGTCACTCTCTGCCTATCCAATCCAGTGCGACGACGTCACACTCTGCTTTGACAATGGCTTGCGACAACCTTATCTCGTCTCTTTGTGTCCTATACCCAGCCTGCGACGACTCCTGTAGGTTTTGATGAGTGAGTCATTTTGTCTTTTACCACCCGGATTTTCCTTAATATCCTGGCGTGAACTTCCTATGCCCATGATTGATTTATTCTTGAGTTGGAAGCTTGCTTGTGATTGGTTTTTAGTGAATGAAAGTCTTTCTTTTCATTTTGCAAGTTCTTTACTTTTGCTCATTGTCACAAGGATATAATCTCATATCCTGATCTAAGTGCTTGTTTGGCGAAGGGTCTTTGGTTTGTTTTGAGTTTTGGATTCATTTTGTTTGTCAGATTGGTTGTTGATTAAGAAAAAAATTTTTCTTGCTTATGTCAAGAGTTTTTCTTGTCTTTTTTGTCTTTGTCTACGTTACGAATTTGATTTGGGAATTGTGTTGAGAATGTCTTGACTTTCCTAGATTACGTTTTCCTTCTATTATGACATCTCCGATTTTTTCTTGGAAAGGAAGGATTGAATTCTTTTATTCTTTTTAAGTAATCCCTCATATGAAAATTTTTACGTTCGAAATATTTGTGAAGAGAAGAAATTGGAAAAATTTTAGTTCATGATTGTTTGGAATTGTGTTCACTCGGAATTAAGAAATCACAATTTGTAGCTTGTTGTACATCGAAAGAAATACCTTCTCCCTACTATAACTAGAGTTCATTGAATTGAAAATTGCACATTCATTTCTTTTTGCATTTTTATTCGGTCAAGGTCACAACATCAATAGTTTTACTTCCATCTCCCTTTTTGAGTATGCAACAACCTCTAAAATACAACGTAAAATTTTTATTAGTAACTTTTATTTTCTAGGGATATTTTCACCAACATTAGCTAGGATAGTGCTTTGGAATAGGTTGTGAGGTACACTCTCCAAAGAATCAAAACATACAATAGTATCTTGTGATAGGGAGAGTTCAAATCCAATTGCTACATTTTGTCCTGGGAAGCCACTCTCACACAAGGGTCAAACCTGAGGTCGCATTAAGACTAGCAAAGTTACTCACCCTGCTTTGTTGTTCTTGGTGTAGATATTGTGCGTACTATGGGGGTTGCTTGAAGGTATACCCACAATTATGAGTGGAAGCCTTTTAAGTTGATTTCAAGCTAGATACCTTTCCTTTGCGTGTGGATCGGATTGTCGACTATTTCCCAAGGCATTAATGTTGTAGTTGGTAACCTTAGTAGCCTATCTCTTTAGGGTGTTTACACAAGGTGACTGTGGAGGGGAAAGTCTTCACGATACCTAGAATCGATGTTGGCCAAACTCACTCAGGCTCCTTGGAGGGTATACCCACGATTATGTGTGGGAGCTTGCACCAAGGTGTAAGTCCCTTAAGCAGGTCGTCAACATAAATTTTCCACCCGCTTATCCCAGCCCCTTCTTGTCTTGATTTCGTGATGTTGGATTTCATCACCAACTAGTGACTTCGAAATAAGAAGGTTTGTTTGCTTGGCTTGATTCCTAGATTTTATTAGTGAAGTGATGTTTATTTCCTCTAGTCGGCCATAGATTTTCTTCTTCCTTTACTTGGATGGAGAAACATCGGCCTTCTCTGTTCACATAGGATGCAAGGGTTACCCCCGAAAGATCTGGAAGGTTACCAATATTTGCCTCCTAACTCACCAGAAGGCTCTATGAAGGGAGTAGTGAACACCGAGGTAGCTTCTGAAGTTGGAAGCACAAACTCTTTAGAAGGATTTCTAATTGTTTTGGAATCTTCAGATGAATTCATACTTTCCCCTCTCAGACCAGATGCACGTATACTTTAGATGAATTAATCCAGAGAAATCATTGTTGTTGATAATACTGGAATACCTACTGGACATAACGCAAGATCTGAAGTAGAGGATACACTTTTTCAAGTGAATCATTTAGGACACCGACTCACATTGTCAAAACTTCTAATCCTAGCTCCATCCCTTTGATAGTACGTGATATGTACGGTAACCTAGGAGTGAGTCCTAATTGACCTATGGTATCACAAGTGCCTGAGATGTCTGTTAGCTATACGGTACCTTTAGACCATTTTACTGGTACTACTAGTAACGTCACCACCATTCCAGACTAGTTGTTGATTGGTTCTCACTTGATTCCTACACTTCAGATAGTCCATTATACTATGGTCCCACAAGCTACCACGATTCATACTGGAAATGTGGTTATCTCCCAAGCTTTGATTGGGACACCACTTCCACCTAGATCAAATCCATCACTTTCCCCTGGGTATAGAGCTCTGAATACTTCCGTTGCTTTTTCTTCCCAGGTTCCATCCATAGGCTCTAGAATTTTTTTCCCTCCTGGGTATAATGCTACTGCTGGTTTTGTTCCTACACCTCCCAAGATTCTCTCTGGAGGGTATTATGTTCCTCCTCCACCTTTGCTTGAAGGATCTGGCCCTAGTGGCTCCAATCCTTTTGGAGGCACCAGTCTTTCTATCAATTCTGGTTTCCAAATTCCTGTTGGAGGTCAATCTCAACTTAGGTGGCAACCTCAATTTGTGGGACAACCTCAGATTGGGGCACAACCTTAACTTGGGGGGAAACCTCAGGTTGGATTCCATAACCCACTTTATGGACATAATGCCCCTGTGGTACAATATCTACCTTCGAATATTCCTTTCCAAGGAAACCTACAACCGTCTGGGGGGAAACATCCTCAAGTTAAATCTTTTGTACCCCATAACCTTGGTCAACCATATCCAGGTTCTTTGAATCCCACTTGATATCCGTACGTTCAACCTAGTGTTCCTTTTCAAGGGAACCCCCCTAATCAATCCAAACCTATGGGATATGTGCCTCAAAATCCTCCATAACCTAATTTGTCAGGACTATATCCTTATTTGCAGATTGCTTATGGTCCTACTGGTATATCTACAGGGCTTCCCCCTCAAAACTACTAGTTTCCACAAGTGAACCGACAGTTTCCTTTCCTGGCCACTTTGGACTTACCTAATCTGTCTACAATTTTGAATGATCCTATATTACATTCTCCTTACTAGCCCATCATACCGACCAAGTTATCTTCTGACATTCCTAAATTTGAAAGTCAAGAAGGAGAAGATCCAAATAATCATGTTATGACTTTTCATCTATGGTGTTCATCCAACTCCTTGATGGATGACTCCGTCAGATTACGAATTTTCCAATGAAATCTCACGAGTTCGACAACAAAATGCTACATCGAGTTACCATGAGGTTTCTTCAATGACTTTAACACTCTAGATATGTCATTTTTGACACATTACCAGTTACCAATTTGATACGAGTCGAGAACCAGAATTTTGAGTTCTTTCAAGCAATCCTCATCCAATCATATTTCCGATCACATTCATGAGTGGAGGAGAAGAAGATGTTTAATCAAAGTTCCTCTTCCTGATCACATATTAGCCAAGTGGTTTACCAAATCACTCATTGGACCTATCACTCGTGATATCACCATGGGTGTTGTTTTCACTGAAGAGCAGGCAATTAGTCGTGCTCAGTATCTGGATCTCGTTTATTCGCAAACGAGAACACTTTATGATTTGATCCCTGATGATCCTTTTCCTTCAACAAACCATACCCCAACACCTCCAAAATCTTTTCATGTTGTTGATGGTGTGATCAAAACCTTTCATGCTGATACTCAGTC
>JASDQU010415450.1:0-10376 GCA_032191745.1 Picea mariana
ATAGAGGTTTTACAAGTTTTCATTGGTTGATTTGTCAAAAACGTCCACTTCTTGGCTAGCTAACCCTAAACCTGCAACAAAATTTATATAGGTGACGTCACACCTTTGATCTCTTGTTTGGCATGCAACGTTGTGACATTTTTCACCTTGAGTGATAGACTTTGAGTTGTAGATTTCTTTCACAAGTTCATTTGCTAAAACGTTCCACTCATTTTTCTTCAATTTGACCCTAATTAATGCTTGACGTCACATCTATAGCAGCAACAGTATAGGTGACGTAGCAACTTTATTTATATGAGCTGATTTTGATATTTGTAGCATTGTGATATAATAAAGATCTGATTTTGCAGATTGAATGCTCTTATCCCTCATGCATTTATTGAAGAAGTGATTTGTCTTTGTTTATCCATCATTGACTTCGTCAATAATAGCATTTGATCATTGCTCATAAGTACATTTGAAGATAGTCATTAATGCTTTGAAGTACTAACCACTGCAGCACATATTCTAGTTTATTTGTCTTGTCTCGCAAACAGGTGCCATCGAGTGGAACAATATCTTCTTTGACTATCTCATCATTGGCAGTAATCTGTGAAAGGACACTCTTATCTTGAGCCATTACCCCTTTTATCCCTTTCATTAACCCAGATTGCTTAGGGACGTCTCCCTTGGACTAGCCATCCTAAATAGAAAGAGCTCCCCATCGAGGTGACAATGGGTGGGGAAGCTCCTGTTACGCCGGTTTCAAGCCTTGACTCAAGCTGCCTAAACCCTTCCTACAAACTGTGCGATAACAGTATGCATCAATTCCATATATCGTTTACATAGTGCATGGGATCAAATCTTGGTATTGGAGACTGAGATCATATTGGTAGTTAGATTCTTTGATTTGGGGAAGTGATTACTCTCACCTGGGTGTATTCTTCTTGTACCATATGTGATATAAAGGATGGGTTTCAATCTGTTGTGAAAGGGAATTCTATGGAATCCACTTACCAACTATTCTATTCCCGCATGCAAAGATTACCAACATCCATAACTTCACGTTCCTTATAAATTGCCTCATATTTATTTTTGTTTACTTGTTGTGTAATGTTTTTGCAATTTAGTTAATAAATAAATGGTGTTTGAGTCCCATTTTTGGGGTGAATTGTGAATCTTAGCAGAACTAAAAATTATTTATTATTGTCATATAATCATACAAGTGCCAAAGGTCATATAAAAGGGAAAAACCATAAACTGATATAAACCTTTCCGAAGTCTGCAAAACACTGAATAATTCTAAAACAACAAAGAATTTGACATGATGCCAATAAGTAATAGAATTAACCTTCAAAAATTAATCAAGGGAGATTACAATGCCATCTGCAAAACTGTGACCATTTGTGGTGGTGAGTGGGTTTTCCATCTATGCAAAAGAGTATTGATGGTCATGTAGTGTCTCGGCACTCCATAACTGCAACCTGGGGGCCTCGAGAAATAATTTCCTTAGTTATCCACAAAATGGGGATAACAGTACTAACCAATTTGGAGACCCACATTTTCACAACACCCCCCACATTTCATGGACCCGCCATTGGAAATCATGATTTGAAAGTTCTTGACTGCTCGGATATAGAAATTAGTTTCTTGGGCAATGTGACGATGAATACAGTTATGGGTGCTACCACTGTCAACAAGGATGATGAGCTTATGATGCTTAATGTAACCACTTAGCTTGAGGGTTTGGGGAGCAAATAAGCCCGTGAGAGCATTTAAGGAAATGACGGGTTCAACTTCTAGAGGGTCGGAAGGTGGAGTCATGTCAGTGGGTTCAGGTGACTCGGCCACAAGGGGAGCCTTGACATCTTCTTTAGAAACATCCTCAGAGATGGCCATAAAAATATTGTGTTCCTTACACTTGTGCCCAGGAAAATATTTGTCATCATAATTATAACAAAGTCCCTTAAGTTGGCGTTCAACCATTTCTGCCCGGGTCCATTTCTGGATCTTTAGTGGGGTGGAAGGAGGAGTGGGAGTGACTAGTTTAGGGTGAGGAATGAAGGATGGATTTCTAGTTTGAGAAGAGACAACTTGTTGTGCTTCATTATCTCTTTTAGTAGCTTCCACCCAAATTTGAGGGTGAGCCATGAGGACGTGGGCATAGATCTCACCCTTGAGGCCACTGATAAAGCATTCTCAGAAAAAAGAATCAGACATGTCATATGTGCAGAAATCTAGTCGCTCAAAAGCAGCTATAAAGTCTTCCAATGTGCCAAATTGTTTCAACTTTGTCAAACGGCCTAAATGGTTGGTGTCAGTGTCAAAGTGTTCATAAAGTTTTGCAACAAATTGTGTCCAAGCCACATACCCTTGGTGGGAATTTTTTGTCCATTGCCACCATTGCCAACATTTCAGATATAGATGGAGAACACTATACCTTAGTTTGTCCAACTCATAAGTAATTTCGTACAAAGAGAAATAGTGTTCCATTTGAGTGACCTAGCTTGTGGGATTTGAGCCATCAATTTTTTTCACCTCCACGCAAGGGGGAGGTAGGTCCCACGGAAAGTGGTGGGGAGGAAAATATGTGGACTGGGAGGATTCAATACCTTCAAGGTTATAAGGTGTGGAATAAGAGAAAGGATATGGGGTGGGATTAACTAAGGAGGTCAAAGTGTTCACTGCATCCTGGCATCGTTGACAAGTGGCAGTAAATTAACTGATGGATGTGGGAAGTGCTTCGAGTGGAGAAAGCCGGTAGTTGAGGTTACCAATACTGGACATAATGGAAGATATATCACTCTGGGTTTGGTCATGATATTTGTCCAAAGTGGTGAGACTTTGTTCCTAATATTGGCAACAAGTGTGGGTCATGGGGATGGGACAGGGGGAAAAGTGGGACCGCACATAAATGAGTTACTAGTGATTGGTACCACTATGATCAGTGCAAAGAGATGAATTTAATGGGATAGATGCCTAATAAGGGTGCAAGGAAGGGGTTAGGTTCATGAGAAAAACAATTTGTGAAAAAATGATAGGTATGACTCTGATATGAATAATATTGGAGTGACGAAATGGCCAAACGCTTAATAGGAAGAAATATGTAGGAATTTCGCAACCAAAATGCAGGAGGCACAGTTGCATGGCAATATATCTTGTTTGTTTTGTTTCTATTTCCATCCCAAGGGTTAGGGTATTCAGGGTTTCTATAGGAAAGGGTTTATCATGTGTTATAGCTCTCGAATATACATATTGGGTCCAACAGTAGCACTCGGCCCAATATCTCAGGGCATCAACTAAGGAGGCTAGATCGTTCCCTTAGCCATACTACCTGACTACCTAGGTAGTAGATAGTATCTTCCCGAGTCTTGTTCCCGGTGGCACTATAGCAGTCAAGTGGTCATTTGGTTGATATATAAAGGGCTTTAAGATATCTAGGTCGATCCTCATACATGTGTTGTCTGATGCGCTACCACTCGAAGGGGTACCAACAGGGGTTACAAGGGTGGCCAACAATGTGCGCTTAAGTACCACTTGTAGTTATTACGTGTATGCTTCCCCGACCGTGGATTTATGCATTTAAGAACAAATCTTTGTAGCTTTAAGACGCTAGAATATGTCTCTACCCTAAGAAAAAATAACCCACAATTTTCTGCCAAGGAAAGTGCTATGATACCACTTGTAAGGCACCATATCTATTATAATAGACAAAAACAAAAATATTACAGATAATAACAGTGGAACAACACAATAGATGAAACCATAACACCAGAATAATACCTTTATTGATAGGAAACAATGTGCACTCACCTCTTTGATGGGGAAACCTCCAACATAGCAGCACTCTATTACAATAATTCTCAAAACAAAACTTCTCATGCCCTCGACTCCTATTTATATTAAATCTATCTACCAAAAGAACATTCTAGAGGAAGATCTTCTAGAAGTAGAAGCTTCTATTAGGTCTTCTTACATTTGACTTATTCTTCCTTATTACTAGGCCTTTATTACATGGAAAATATATTTCTACCTATGTGAGGGGTTAGGGAGGTTAGGTCCCTAACAACCATGTAAGATAACTCACTTTAGTGTCCCCTTCAAGCATCATACCAGCCCGAGACCCCATGTGAGTTACCAATGCTAAGTATTGGAGGGCCTTCATCCAACCCTATTAGGTGTGCCACCTAGACATGAAATAAAATAATCCAGATAGAGGGATAGGACCTGAGAGTGACAAGGGAAAGTAAAAAATCACCAAGAGTAAGTGTGAAAGTGATATGGTTTAGGGATTACTTCATGTCTTATGGTGTTAATCCATCTCTATGAGTTATTTTGTGGAGGGTGTGTTTTCTCTTGAGTTACCCCATATTTGCATGCCACCTTTTTCCAAACCCTTTTTTTCTTTTTTCTAGTACATACTTTCATTTATATTTGCAAATTTGTGGGTCCCCTTTACATAGGGTTTCAATCTATAGTATTACTTTTTTGGGACCTGGGCGAGCACTGAAAGAGTAGAGCTCAAGTTGGACCGAATTTTGGTGGCCCTGATTTTCTATGTTCACTTTATTTTCTAGCATCATTTTCTTATTCTTTTATAGCATTTGTGAAACAACCTCTAGGCCTTCATCCCCTCTTCTCATGACATAATGGACCATAGTTGAAGTTTAGTATAATATGAGAAGATCCATTATGGAAAGTGTTAAGTATGGTTGGGATCGCAACATTAACCTTGGGAGGGCCCCTTAGTATTACCCTTTTTACATGGGCGGTGACAACTGTTGTAGGAAAATCTCCCTGCAGACAGGTAGATTGCCTCAAAGAGCTAGACCCTAAACTCTAAGACAGAAAGTGCTTAATGTGGACATTGACTTCCTTTCAAATCTATACAAACTAATACATGAGAAGGAAGGAGAATAGAAGTACCTCTTTATCGACGTTTGTCCCTGTACGCTCCGAGTTGAGCTCCAATATTTCGCTCCTCGATGAGCCCTGTAGACAAACAAAGTATGACCACTTCCTACTCTATTGATATTAGCTTGAAAACAGATCTATCTATCAACGATAAGTTCATGTAAGATCAGACACAAACTAGAAAGAAACAGGCCAAGCGTGTCATATTAATGAGAATAACGACAGCAATACTTACAATTGTAGATGCGAATGCGATAGCTTCGTCAAGTCCCCTTTGTCTAACCCTTGCTTGAAAGATCCACAACCTGGATGATAGAAGCTTCACTGATCACTCTCCTTTGGATGACTGTGTGTTTCCTATGAGATCATAGGTTTCATGCTAGCCATTCTCCCCCCTTTTCACCATCATTGAGCCTGCTTATATAGGTTAAGAGAAGCTTAACCTCTTGAGTTATCTTTAGAATAAGTTGAGGAATCCATTCCTTAGATCAGGGATCTCCTGATGGAACCAAGAATTTGAATGCAACTACCTTCTAAACTTGAGATATCCTCCCCTTATTCTCCTCAACGGACCAACCACTGCCTCAAATTAGATAGCGCTCCCTCAAAAGGGGCATCAGGGCGCTATAACGCTCCCTAGGAGGCTCAAGGGGAGCGCCAGCGCTCTAAGGATGGGTAGCGCTCTCTCAGAGAAGTGGTTTGTTGTTATAACGCTTCCCAGTAGCTTGTGGGGGAGTGCCAGCGCTCCTAAGGATGCCATAAGGGAGTGATCTCCTTCAAAACCCTGTCTTAAGGGCTCCTTTCAGGTGATAAGAGTTCCTTGACTTCAGTTAACCATTTTCCCTCCTCCAAATCAAGTGTATGAGATATTTTTAAGTGCCTCCTTAGTGTCGTTATTATGGCAGTATGCTTGAACAACATTTGTGACACTTGAGAACAACTTGCGACACTTGCAAAAGTTGTAAGGAACATGCGACACTTACGAAAGTTGAGAGGAACATGCGACACTTATCCAGCTGAGTAATATTGACGTGTAACAACAACACATGTCTAAGGCATAGAAGATGACCACCAAGGTGAAACCATGCAACTAACAAAATTCCCCAAACTGGTGATCCATTATCCAACTTCAACCAAATATCTTCATCCACATGCCCAACAAATTAAGCACACAACTTTGCATGAAAGAAGGACTAACATACCTCATGGTGACATTAACTTACCATCTCCCATACTCTAGGTTGGTTGAATGTAATGAGACTTGGTTTATTTTTGCTGGGAGGAAAATGAGGGGGGTTGTTGGGATTCCATCTATGGACATGTTGATCATCATCATGGTGTAGATCATGTTCTCCATTGCAGGCCTCCAAACATGATATCCTCTAGTTACCCCTAGGCATGGTGGGGTAACACACATTATTTTGTATCATCATTCTCTATAATTGGGCATTATTATGCTACATTCATCCTATAACATAGGTTTAATTGAGACTATATGTGAATTCAGTTGGGTATATTTCCCCATGAGAATGTGAAATTTGTTGTTGAGGACCCCATTATAACTAGATTTCCTAGAGCCCCTAGCCTTGGGATTCATGGATAAATTGTGTTGGATCCCTTGAGGGGATGAGGATTGTTAGAGGAACTATGTGGAAGATGAGGAGATCCCATTCCTTGGGTTGTACAGATCGGGGAAGAGATCTGAGCTATTGGAATGGTTGTAGGAGTCATGTCCATGTGAAATTATCGTTCCATTGGGATAAGCGAGTGGATTGTACCCAATTGTAGGAGCTTGTTTGTCCTTGTGGACTCATAACCCTAGCTTGGGGGTGGTTTGTTGCATAAAGAACTGGAGCGATGGTGTTTGTGGATAGGAGGAATGCCCCATGTCTCCAACCAACTGTTTAATTCTTCATAAAATATAAGTGTTTGTGTTTAATGTCTTTATTATGTTGTTTATGATGTGAATTTTGTGTGTATAATTGTTGGTATGTTAATGAACAAGTCTTCATTTCTAAATATGGGTATTTTCATGAGTTTTCTTATTATTTTTCATGCATATTTCATCCCATAACATGACATAAAATAGGATCCATGGTGGTAGAGTCTGAGGTTGTGGCATGTAGGTGGCGAGGCCCATAGGTGACATAGGTGGCCACACAAAACACAAGTGGTTACTGGCCCAAAGTAAAGTAGTTTTGGAATGATGCATTTATTCCTGTAACCAATGGGAGGGCACCATGTGTCCCTCACAAAAAATTTCATGGTAAGCAGTTGCGAAACCAATGAGGGAAATTAACCCATGCATGATTTATCAGCTCGTGATCAACCACAACCATTGGTATGCAATCAATGACCGTGAAAATGTGTGTTAGTAGGGGGTTTTAGAGGTGGGACCCTCTCTCATCGTATCAAACAATGATCGCATTCCATGTGGAAGTGTTAGGCCAAAGTGGTATCCCCTTCACATTGACAACCCAGGTAATGTCATGTGGATAGTCGAGTACAAATGGGGCCCATGATCAAATAAAATGAGAACAAAAAGGGAAAATAAGAAAAGGAAGGGGACTTAGATTATGTCAGGGCATCCCAATGGTCAGGGTGGTGACATGGATACATTATGGGTTGACAAGTAGACACCAACACCATGTTAGTAGAAACATGACATGCCACATCATCTAGGTGACACATTAGCAACATAATTGGCACATGTAAACTTAATTTAGTCGTCAATGTGAAAATGGGTTTGGCAGGACCAATGTGAAAGTAAAATCTAGACATGGATAAAAGTGAAATTGAATCATTGATGTGAAAGTCCTATCTAGGCACCAACACAAAATTGAACTATGTGCATTGATGCAAAAGTGGTTTCGAGGTGTTGAAACTTAAATGAATTTGTTGATGAAAAGAAAATTTGGTCACCGATGAAAAGAGAATTTGGTCATCGATGTAAATTGAATTTTGTCGCTGATGTAAAGTGGATTAGAGCCAAAGTGATCTGCCACAACCATGGCCACCCAAGAGATCCATTGGGATAAGTGAGTGGATCTCCTACTTTGGTGGGTGGCCAAAGTGATCTAGAAGGATCTCATGGCCACCCACCTTGTCCAACTATCTCAAAATAGTTTTTTGGCAACTTAATATTTTTAGCAGTTTTTCGGTTCCTAAACTTTTGGGGCCATTTTGAGGGCCTAAATGATGATTTTTCATGATAAGGAACCTCAATGACAACCAAAAGGATTTGATTGATCCCCCTAAATTAATCTCCTCACCAATACCTTTCCAACGAGCTATCGTACACCCTAAATGGATATTGTATGCAAAATTTACGACCCCGAGAAGTTGATGTACTAACTTTCCCCAACAGGGCCCACATGACTTATGGCGCTTCATCTCCTAGGATTAGGTTTTTTTATGTTTAGGGTTTTGAAATTCATGTTTATTGTAAAAAGTCCTTCAAAGCCTCATTGTACTCATCTTCTTGCAAATGAGTGTGGTCGTCACATCCCTTCTCAGATATAAGTTGCCACCATTCTAGCAAGCTTGTTTTCATTCTGCATTTTACAGTTTTCAACATATTTCTTATTTAATAGAAACCAAGTTTTATTATATCTTTGTTATTGTTCATTGTGTCTCTGTGTTAATATTATAAATTTGTGGTTTCATTTATTTCCGCTCATAAATCTGTATCAGTGGTATCAGAGCAGTCTTCTCCTTGTCGTTTTTTTTTTTAATGCATGTCCCCGATGCGGTCAAGGTATAAAGAGTTGAGTCTTAAGCTTGTTTCTCTTGAGGAAAAAGGATCTCCCACGCACAAGAAACCATCCATGGCAAGCGAAAAGAAAGATGATGGGATAGAAGATCCTTTCAAAATGTTGCTCGAGGAATCCCTTGAGCGACAGAGCAATGAGATGATGGACATATTTTCACAAATCCTTCGATAGTTGTCAACAAGCGACGCATCCAACTCAAGTGGAGGCGTCGCCCCCTTCAAGGTATAGATCAATTTTGATATTCTTATATTTGAAGGTCAAATAGATTCCAATGTTGTAGATAAATTGTTAAACCTTCTAGAATGGTATTTTTTTGTCCACAACATTCCTGATGGAGAAAATATTACATTTGTGCTCCTCAAGGTCGTCCCCCATGTCAAATATTGGTGGGAGACTTTCTGTGAGCAAAAGGAAATAGAGGGATCCACATTATTTGCAGTTTCACCCACTTGGGGTTCCTTCAAGGATGTTATTAAGGAACAATACTACCCTGTTGGAAGTTATGACGAATTGTATACAAGATGGACCACATTGCGGTAGGAAAGAGACCAAACAGTGCCAGAGTTCATTAATGTATTCCATACCTTGTGCACCAAGCTAGGTATCAAATATTTTGAGCGACATCTGTTGTTTGCGTACCGCGATGGTCCGCATAGATACATCCAAACATAAATTGATTTTTTGGGCATCTCATCCTTGGGCATGGCCTATCGATATGTCATCAAAATCGAGCAGAAGTTGAAATAAAAGATGTGACAGTTTAGGTCTGGGAATGCCTCACAGCAGAAGCAGGGTAAGGGAAGCCCCAACCCATAGAACAAAGTATAGAGCAAAGATGGGAAACCTCAGTAAAACCAATCCAATCCGCAAGTAAAGAAGGACAATGGGAAGATGAAGAAAGATACCATGAAGTGGTGCGACTTCCATAAGAGCCTCTGGTATAACACTGTTGATTGTCGCTCAAAGTAGTCATTGCTGGCTGAGGTAAAATCCTATGAATCAGATGCGGGTTCCGGCCACGAGACCTCTGGATGGCCCCACCTCTATGATATAGATCCTGACTTTGCCAACACCTACAAGATGTTGGGCGCAAGCCCAGTTGTCACCAATTTCCATCTTCAAGATGAGTTGGTGTGTCATATGGGCCATATATGCATTCCATCAAGTGAACGAGCGAAGAAGATTTGGGAATCCCACTATAGTCAGGTGGCAGGACACTTCGGCGTGGAAAAGACAGTGGCAGTTTTTCAGCGACATTTTTACTAGCTGAAACTTTGACAAGGTGTCAACACTATTGCCAAACCGACCATTAAAAAACAAGGCATGTACACTCCTTTGCCTACTCCTAGAAGGCCCTGGGAATACATCTCGATGGACTACATGTCGGGCCTTTTGTCGACCAAGTGAGGAAATGACTTTATTTTTTTGGTTGTTGATCACTTTTCCAAGATGGCGATTATGGCCACTTGTAAGAAGAGCATCATAGTGGAGGCCACTACCAAGCTCTTCTTTGAACAAGTGTGGGTACACTTTGGGATCCCACAAACCATTATCTCAGATCAGGATAGTTGGTTCCTTAGCACATTCTGGTCGAGCCTCTGGTCATTGTTGGACACCAATCTCACCAAGTCCATTGCCTTCCACCCCTAGACGGATGGCCAAACCGACATCGTAAACTGGATGATCGTGCACATATTGCGCATGTATAAT
>JASDQU010415451.1:0-10334 GCA_032191745.1 Picea mariana
CCGCCATCTGGCAACGACCTCTGCGTGTGGATTATCTTGTGTCCTGGTTGGTTTTCTCTATGCCTTGACTGATAGAACCCCTGCAATCATTCCATGACCTTTCCCATTAGATCCTTGCGTTCTCCTACTATTGTCTGTGCTGTATTGAAGTTATAGCAATGGAAAAACAAAATGATTTCTGGTCTGCATTTTTATTTTGGGTATTCTGGCAATGAGAAACGAAATGAATTCATCTCTGCATTTTACATTGGGTATTCTGGCAATGAAAAACGAAATGATGTCTGGTCTGCATTTTTATTTTGGGTATCTGGCAATGAGAAACGAAATGAATTCATCTCTGCATTTTACATTGGGTATTCTGGCAATGAAAAACGAAATGAATTCATCTCTGTATTTTACATTGGGTATTCTGGCAATGAAAAATGAAATGAATTCTTGTCTGCATTTTTATATTTGGTATTCTGGCGATGGAAAGTTGAAATGATTTCTTGTCTGCATTTTTTTTATATTTGGTATTCTAGCAATGGAAAAACGAAATGAATTCATCTCTGCATTTTACATTGGGTATTCTGGCAATGGAAAAATGAAATGATTCCATGTCTAGATTTTTATATTTGGTATTCTAGCAATGGAAAAACGAAATGATTTCTCTGTCTGCATTTCGTTTTTACTTTGAGGCGAATTCTCCCCTTGAAGAAGACTGCGTCTTGCAGTTAAGAAATGTTGTTTTGAGTACCTTGTTGCCTGGCAATTTCACCCCTCTCTGGATTGATTTTCGTTTTATTGTTGGGGCGATTTTTACCCTTGATCAAGACTGATATATGCATTAATAGAACACTGCTACTGGATCCCTATGAGTGCCCACAAAATGCTATTTTAAGGCTACGTTTTTACTGTCATTTCCCACGATTTTACTATTCCTTGATGCTGCATTTTTCTTCCTGATTGCCAGCCGCATTTTGCCCTTCGAAAGTTGATTGATTTGCTTATTGGTTGCCCATGATTTTTGCCCTTAAAATGTAGCAGAGATTGATGTTGAATTACCCACGTTTTTTTTCTTTTAAAGGTTGATATAGATTGTCATATTTACCCACAATTTTTTTCTTTAAAATGTTTGCCTGAGCTTGTTGAATTTGCCCACGTTTTATCTTTTCAGTTCATAAAGTTACATGCTCTGAATGACCACGGTTTGGGATTTAAAAATGGACCGTGTGATGCTAAATTCGCCCACGTTTTTAGTTTTCAATTCATTCAATTTCTTGTTGTTAATCGACCCCCTTTTTCCTTTAAAAACTTGTTTGTGTTTTATTGTTGAAGGCCCACGAACTTTCCATTTAAATGCGTGGATGAGGTTGCCGTAAATGCCCACGGTTTTTCCCAACAAAGTTGACTGAAATTGTTGTTTACACCCATGATTTTTGCTGCTAAACTGAGGTCTGTGTTGCTGTCTTGATTGATCACGAAATGCCTTTAAAATTGTGATAGCGTTTCCCTTAAAGGGTGGGCTGCATCTGCTGTTGATTGGACGAGTTCGCCTTAATAGCTGACTGCGCCTTTAATCTGTAAACGACCTTGGTTTTAGCCAGCAATATCCTCGGTTACACCCTTAGCCTTAAATTCCTTCTATCTATCCTTATGGTTAAACTTTTTGTCGGACATTAAGTGTAAGAGTCAGCAGGTTGTACATTAAAATTGATATTGTTGTTAGATAGTGCTTGGTACACTAATATTGTTATAGTGTTGAATAATAGCGTTATATTGGAATTGGTAGCAATGTATATATAATTGTTAAATTGTTAATGAAGATTGTGTTAGATTCTACTCAAGGTTAATCAGATTCGCAAGTTACTGACTAGTAGTCATTAGGCTTGCTGAATTAATTTGTATTAAAAGTTAATTTGACATATAGTTGTTGTCTAACCTGGCAAATTAGACCCAAAGAATTAGATGGATGTGTATGGACTTAATTTAATTTAATCTTAGACGTTGTGATTTGAATTAGTGAATGTTGTTTATATATTGGCAATTGCTAAAGTTAGATCGTATTAATGTTAGATTATTTGTAGTTAATGTCTAAACCGTGATTAGACTTGCTAATTGGGATGGCTTTTAAGGTCAATTTAGAATTTCCAATTGTTGAGTAGTTGTGATTTAGACCTACTAACTCGTTTCGCTTTAAGGTTAAATTAGAATTGCAAATAGTTGACTAGCTGTAAATTAGACTTGCTAAATTAGATATGTAATTGATGTTAGTTGGACTTATAGATATCGCCTAATTGGTAACTCAGACCCACTAAATTTGAGTCGTTATTCATGTTAAGTTCAGTTGGTAACTCGTTGACTAATGAAATTTAGATTGGTTAATTGATCTGTAATTAACGCCATATTAAAACATAGGTATTGACCATTTAGCCTTGATTAATGATTGGGTCATTGATGAAGTCATTTTTAGCTTGCGCTTCCCGTTGAGGGTGTTGTTGTTTATTATAAGTAATGTTTGTAGTTGGTTATGTAAACATTTAATGTGATTGGTTTGCTCATTGTAAGGGTTATAGTTACTTGTGTAATTAATTTTGGGTGCGTTGGGTTGTTAGGATGTTTGTCCTTAGCTTAGAAGGCTTGGTCTGCTGGTGTCGGGCGGGATGTAGACACCTCCTTGTTCCTTAGAACAGTCTCCAACTTTGAGACCTTAAATGGTCAAAATCAATGGGAACCTGGGCTTGAGTGTTGCTTATGTGTCCTGGAGGTCCTAACCATTGCAGGGTAGGACGGGTGGGTAGTCATTCTTATTTTTCGTTGGTTGAATGTCGTACATTGCTTCCAGGTGCTTGATGTGCTTTTATGTTAGGTCGTTATGTTTGTTGTGGCATGAGTTGCATGCGTTGTGTTAGTCGTCGTGTTGCGATGTTGAGTATAATGTCATTTTTTACCTTCCTACATACACACAAATAAGAGAAAGAGTTGGGCTTTAAAAACCACAAATGTTTCTCATCCAAAGGCGGAGTGTGATTGTGCAAAGGTGCACACAGATTAAATCTGGGTCGTAGATCTCACGAGGAGAAATCAACGGTGGAAATACATAAGGCAGATCAGATCGAAGGCCATCGGGTGATTGGGATCATAGAGTTGCACGAAGTATAGTGTTAGAGTCCTGAAATCGTGAGACCAATTCTAGCTGTTTATCCTGGGAAGGACACATGGCACAAGATTAGCATTTCGCTGACTCGCGAGATGGAGCGGTCAAAGGGCAGAGTCATGAGGACTCGCGAAATGATCTAGTTCATCCAACTAGGGGATCATGTGGCAGCAGATAAGCGAAATCGCGATTTCGCGTTTCGAAGGTTTCATCATGGAGTAAGGTGCGAAGCCCCGAGTCTCAAAATGTGGATGTTAATCAGGGTCATTCGATGCAAAGGGACACGTGTCACCTGATCCAAGCGATCACGACTTCATGACTCAAATATTTCAGTATGGAACACAACGTGAGTTCGCAAAACACGAAATCGTGACACGCCTGAGAGTTGGGCCCATGATCACAGCCCGCAGTCATATGGAAGCAGGGCCATAAAGAAAGGGAGAGTGCCTATCAAGCAATGAGTGGCTGAGACTGTTCAAGGAAATGATCTTGGCCATCAAGATCAAAGAAAGTTTGACCGTCGATCTAGATGGGTCATTTCACGGAATCGAGCATCGGGATATTTGAAATCAAGGGCAGTGCAAACTCCTGAAAGGCAAAATCCTGAAATATCATATGGGATAAGCACTGGGTCATGATCTGAGGTCACATGCAGGTAAAGGAGCTGAGCTAAGTTCAAGACCCTATCTGCAATCTTGTAATCCCTTATTGTCTCATCTTTCTCAGACATATATAGCAACAAGAATTTATATTTTTTCTTCAAATGATGGTATTCATCAAATAATTAAACATTGTCTACTTGAAGGGGAGGAACTTCCTCATGAAGCTCATCAACAAAGGCCTCTAAGAATGAAGCCTCATTCTTTACCTGGGTATTGGCTACATCGAACCTATTATTGTTCTCCTTCAAACCAGTAATAGTTGTATGAGAGTGGTTTTTAAATTCCTCCTCCAAATCATCAATTAAATATGTTTTATCCCCAAACTAATCCATAAGGTTCTTAAAGAGATGTTTCAATGTTCTTTCCAAGACATCAATATTTATATAATTTTCATCATATCCCTACAAGACATTAGTTTAAAAGAGGGAATTTTCTTCCTCCGACTAGGTATTGGTTATCTCTAGCTAATCCTTCAATATTCCATTTGTGTTCACAATAGTGAAACAATAGTTGTAAGGCATTTGATTGTTTAGGAAGTCGATCATGAGATTCTTGCAAGGAAATATATTTCTTCTTGCAAATTTCCTACAATTTCCACAAAATTAGTTCTTCATATTCATCAAAGGCTCCTAGTATTTCCAACAAAGGGTATAAAGTACTTAAAGTTTCAACTTTAGTTGATTATGAATAAATCAACTATCCTACTTGTTGGTCAATCTTCGACTAGGTCAAGAGAACTTGCTTCCATATCAACAAATAATAAATCTTACAAGGATATAGGTCCTTGGTATTTTTTTGTACAATAGTAAGGAAATATATAGAAAAAAACATAGATAGAACTATGATCTATAGTAATGGAATTATTGCTCGAGACTTCTACAATCATTAGTTGACCATGAAATATTTTCCATGAAGGATTAGTTGACCATGCAATATGAAATAAGGGTGAGGGTAGGACCCATCCTTTTTTTTACTCGTGCGGAGTTATACTCCCCACCCAAATATTACTGCGCTAACAAAATTCTCAAATTTTCGATAGTATAGTTTATGTAGGAATTTTGTGCACTGACAATAGGGAGCAAAATTTCCAAGGTTCTATAGGAAAGGGAGTGCTAGGTGCTATAGCTATTTGATATACGTGTAGGGTCCAACAATATTACTCGATCCAATATTTTAGGGCATTAAGTAAGGAGGCTTGACAATATCCTTAACTGTACTACCTGATTACCCAAGTACTAGAGAGTAATTTTCTCAAGTGTTATTCTCGATGCACTATAGAAACAAGATGGTTTATTGACTTATCTAAAGTTGGTTTTAGG
This sequence comes from Picea mariana, assembly GCA_032191745.1. NCBI lineage: Eukaryota > Viridiplantae > Streptophyta > Pinopsida > Pinales > Pinaceae > Picea > Picea mariana. The sequence goes on from JASDQU010415451.1 coordinate 5,118, forward strand.
TAACACATGGGACTTCCTATATACCCAAGGGTACATGGAAGTGAAATCCCATATACAATTGCTATCTAATGTAGTACTACTCAAAGGGGAACTAGCACGGGTTACAAGGGTGTCCAACTAGGTGAAATTGCTTGTATTTTCTATGTGTATTTTTCCCCTATCATATATTTAACCGTCGAATGATAGATCATTGTGTTATTTATAGACATCATAATACATCTCCAACCTAAAAAATAATCTCTAAAATATTGGTTTCAGAAAGTGCTTTGATACCACTTGTGGTGTTCTTTACTAGAAAATTGAAAGATTTAGAGCAACAGTTATGGAATATACCCAGATTTATTACATAAATGTCATATTAGAACAACAATATGCAATAGAAGAACCATAATAACAAAAATAGTTATACCTTTATTCACAAGAGCAGTGTTCACTTGCTTCTTTGAGAGCAACCTCCAGAAAAGAAACAATATACTTCCAAAGACATCTAATTGCATTGCATCTACTTCTTTATATATTTCTATCTACCTCCTAGGAACTTTCTAGTACACGTAACCTCAAAGCAAGCCTTCTTATAATTATTGCTTTCACACTACTACACGACCCTTATTTACTAGAATATTTTTCCCCTAGAGTTCCAAGTGAAAACTAGTCATGTATTAGGGTTGCATGGGCATACCATGTATATGTTATGGGCATGCAGGGGATGCCCAATCTTATTATTTACCTTGTTTGGAAAAGTGTTTATAAGAATTCATTATTTCACTCCCTTCGACCATGTTATTTCACATTACTTTGAGTGTTTTCTTACAAATAAGTTTTGTCAAGTACATAACTAGCTCAACTATTGATGTGTAATCACAAGATCTTATGGTTTGAATTTTGACATCTCAAACAAGGGTTGTGTAAGTTGATATACTTAGTTAGTTGTTTCACCATCTCCTTCTACACCAAGTTCAAGACAAACTCTTTTAAGTCCCTAGTTATTCCTACTTTTAGATAAACCCTCTTTTGGGGTTGAGGATGAGAGAACTTATTTGGCTCATGGCATTTAATGTGCCAACCTAGAGATGTGTTTTAGGAAGGGCCAAGACTAAATGAGATGCCGAGAAATTCTATACACACAAGGGGACATAATTGAGTGCTCTACTTAGTTGAAAAATCCTCAAACCAACTAAAAAAAGACAACAAGGGTAACTCATGTAGACTCTTTCAAGAAACAATAAAAAATTCCCTTTTGATCAGGGTGTGGAGTGTGATACCAATGCCAAACTCCCATATACCACCAACATCTAAGCCCCAATTGCGACATGTATTTTTTGCATTTTATATTTTCAATAGACAATTCCATATTCGATAGTAGAAATTCTAATAGGGATATCCTCAAGAGCATCATCATTACCTCGTGATTTACTTTTGGGATGAATTTATGGGTTTCTTTGGGTGGAATCATTACCTCGTGTTTTACTTTTGGGATGAATTTATGGGGTTTCTTTGAATGGACCAGTGTTCCTTTGATCCCCATGGCAATGTTGTTGTGAGTACTAAAAGTTAAGTTTGTATCAAATGGATATATTCTATTGCCTTGATTGAGTTATAAAGAACTTTTAAAAGTTCCATGGCAATACAAAAACCAATAAAAACCAACTAACTAAAGAAACAAAGTTCCACTCGTGCCAAATATAAAGAATATGTTCTCTTGCCTTGATTGAGCTACAAAGAGATTTTAAAAATTCATGGCAATACAAAAGACCATAAAAACAAACTAAAAATATAGAGTTTCACTTGTACCAAATACCTCTATATCTTAAACATTTAACGCTATCCTAAAGTCCAAGAAAAATAAACTTCTATTCAATTAAAAACATTTTTAAAACTTAATATAAGGCTAGCTCAAATAAAATTTCTCATTAAAAAACCCCAAAAAAATAAACTTCTATTCAATTAAAAACATTTTTAAAACTTAATATAAGGCTAGCTCAAATAAAATTTCTCATTAAAAAACCCCAAAAATGCTTTTATATTACAACTTAGGTCGTACAAAAATCGTCCGTATATGCTTCGTGAACCGGGACAAGTTTTTGGCTAGGCGAACTAGATACGATCGGGGGCAGAACTCTTCCTAACAACAACTGGCACATAAATTTTCCAACAGGTTTTGGAGGCAAGGGGATGGGAGGGGAGAATTTTTCTGTTATGAATCTGGGCTATGGAAAGAGTCTTTCCTATTCCCATCTTTCTTTCGTTTGTTCAAATTAATTTACTTTCAGGACTATATCGATCATGGGTTGAATACTCTGGCGTGCATGTCTGATTTGATGGAAAACAAATTCATTTTTCTTTTGGGTTTTCTCTGGCTTCACCGTATTAAATTGAAATCTCCATAAAACTGGTTTCATATCGGTGGGAAATTTCCATAAAACTGATAAAACTGGTTTCATATTCGTGGGAAATTTCCATAAATCTGCTTAAAGTAGACCACGAGACACTTCAACAAATAAAACAATACTCTGATTAAGATGGTGAAAAATCAAAAGAAAAATCTACATAAAATTATTTTAGTTATCTTTCTTCAAGATAGCAACATATCGCAAAAAAGGGCACCATTATGCTACAAAGACCACCATAGGAGGAGAGTTTTTGTGATCGACATCTTTATCACCTTTTGAGGGGCAGGTCCAGGAGCAAGAGGTGGAAGAGACACCTTAAGAACCAAGGGTTAACACACAAATGCACACACTAAACTTAGCTGTCCAACATAGAGGTGGAAGAGACACCTTAAGAACCAAGGGTTAACACACAAATGCACACACTAAACTTAGCTGTCCAACATAAAGTCTTAAAGTAGGAAAGGTAAACGGTCCAGTTCAAAGTGCCAATCCCCATTTGACCTCATAAGTTTTGGCAGTAGTTCCTTCACATCTCATTTGTGTCCATCCAACCTATGAAAAGTGAATGAAAAGATTCTAAGCATGCCATAATATAATAGGAGGACAAGGAACCACTGATAAAGTGGGGAGACTTGGGCCAGCTAGACAAACACATCAACAATCTCTCTCTCTCTCTATTAACACACTCAGGTAGAAAAACACATCCACAAAAAGAAGATAACACCATATCACAAACAAGGGCACCATTATGTTACAAGGAGCACCACAGGAGGAAGATTTTCATGATTGACATCTTTATCACCTTTTGAGGGGAAGGTACATGAGCAGGAGGTTGAAGGAAAGCCTCATTAGGCATGGGCCCTTTCTTTCCTCTGCCAGGTAAAGGAAGAGGTCTGAGCTTTTGAACCCCATTGCAATCTCATTTGAGCCTACTTCCAATCCCAGTTTTTATTTCCTTACTGTTCCCGTCCCATGGGATGCTACTAACAGTGGGAATTACTTTAGTTGCTAATGAAATTCTGCAAATCCCTTGTTCCATTCTGACTGTTTTGGCCTGATTCTAGATCTGCATAGAATATTTGCAATCTTCTTGAGAATCCCAATTGAGTAGACTTATTTTCTTGGGAAACCTTATCATAGTGTTTTCACCTCTATAATTGATTGCGACAATAGTCTCTGTTTATTTGGGGCCAATTTCAAAAGAAATGATGTTTTCGTCTCGCTTTTATGATTTATTTCCACAACAGTCTATTTTTTGGGGATCATTACAAAAGCAATGGCGTTAGCAATCATGGTTATTCATATTCTATTCTTAGAACTCCCTTGTAGTCATTTTGAAGCAGCACCAATATCCTCTTTTATTGATTTTGGTTAGAGGCTTGAGCAAGCTTGACTGTGGAAGCTTTCCTTAAAATCTGTAGAGGTGTTTGAAGACGATGGAAGGTACTACTTATATTTTATTAACAAGACTTACTTTCAAATTATCATCAGAGCATATTACCCATTATAATTTATAACTGGCTAACACGACTGGGCAACACTAGTATGCTATGAAGAAAATTTCTGTGGAGCTGTGATCCCGCACAAGTGAAATGGCCAGTTAACAGCTGTTAAATTATCATCATAGCATACTAGTGTTGTCTGGTTAATATGATATGATGAGACAATTATCATCTTAGTATATTAACAGTTGTGAATGACCAATTATTGACGACTGGTAGAAGTGAATTCAATATCTGCGAAGCTGTGCCACTTCTGGTTCATCACAACAAATCTACAAATGCACCTTTTAATAAGGATATCACTTGCAATGTCCTGTTCATTTTCCATATAGATATTTCATAGCAGTGATGTAGTGTTTGCAAAGGAATGTGCATATATATTTATCAGCAGGGCACAGGGTAGATCTAGTGGCTTGTATAAAAGTTATTCTTAAATGCCGAGGATAGAAAAGTTGGTCTCCATTGTGTTCTTAATTTAAAGTTATTCTGGTTCTCCTTCTTTGTACAGTGGAAGGATAAAACACCTATTTTCCTGTCACCCACATTCCTTCTGGCCTACCTATCCCTTTGATCTCCATCTTAAAAAAAAAGAAAGAGAAATGTTGGTTTCCCTCTTTTTTATTATTTGTTTTTTTTTTTATGAAAGAAGAGTGTTGTTTCATTTCAAGAAGGAAGGAAAATACACTTATGTGCATCAACACTCACAAAAATCAGAGAACATATGACTTCCTCCAGAAATATAAAAAATACCAAAACAAACTATCTTCAGAATTATGCTTCTATATAGTCATGATTTTACTGTCCTTTTACATCCTTGCATAAAAACCCATACAGTGCTGTAGTGTCTTAAAGCCTATAGTTCTTAAAAGAAGAGAACATAAACACAATTTTTTTTTCCACTTACCATCCAGAAATTTCAATGAGCCTTAAAATTAATATGAAAATTCCAGCAATGAGACTCTAAAGCTTGGATTCAGAGATGGATATCTCTCCATCTCTATTTTCTTCCTGTATAACTTTCCCTCGTCTATCTGCTGGCCCTCATTTGAGAGAGCATCTGCTATCACGTTTTGCTTTCTGAAGATATGAGTAAAAGAAATCATCAGAAATGAATTTGCAACTGCTTTTAACTGATCCCCGACAGGCTTTAGAGAGATGTTTAATAGTTGACCTGTGCCATTTATCCACCTTATTAACAAGCTAGAGTCACTGAAGACCTGCAAGTGTTTTACAATTTTTTCCAAAGTGCATTTGAGGAGTCTTAGTGCCATAAACTCTCCATAGTTATTTTATCAGTTCTTAGGCCTGCCCTCATATTGACAATG
>JASDQU010415453.1:0-10334 GCA_032191745.1 Picea mariana
GGAGAATCTGGGATACCTCCTTCACCACCTCCCTCATCTCCTTCCTCTTCTAGAGGAGATTCCTCTTCTGACAAAGGCAATTCACCTTCTCAGTATTCCACACCCACTACCCCAATGGAAAATCAGAACAACCCTGCTAGACCCTGGTTGGACCAGGATGTCGTAGTTGCACCTGGAGCCCAACACCCTTTACCTAAGCACCCAGAGAAATGGCTTCCTAAGTTCAATCCCGATTCAAAACAGATAGCTGAAGATCATATCAAAAAATTTATGTTAGCCATTAGACTCCACAATGTTGAACATGAAGATGTTGTCTGTAGGTTGTTCCCTTATACTTTTGAGGGTAATGCATCCACTTGGTACTTTGCCCAACAACCCCATACAATGGTGTCTTGGGAAAACTTTGAGTCATGTTTTTTGGAAAAATTCAGAGATGGTAAACCTCCGGAAGTCTTAGTCATGGATCTTTCAAACTTAAAAATGAACCCAAAGGAAAAAGTTAAAGATTTTAATCAAAGATTCTTAATGCTTAAAAATCGAATCCCTGCAAATTCTATGCCTGCTGAGATCCTTGTAATAGCTTACTACACTAAATCTCTACATCAAAGTATAGTTATTTGGGTTAAACGTTCTAAAAAGGCCACGTTGTTAGAAGCCTTCGAAGAGGCTACTCAGATTGAAAAAGACATACTTTGTCTTAAGGACTCTTCTAGCAAGGAAACTGAGGTTGTTTCTTCTTCCAAAAAGAAGATTGAAATTCTCCCCAGACCCACTCAAAGCAAAACACAACCTGAAAACTCTGATTTGGAAAATTTAACTAAAGTTGTTCAAAAATTATCTAATCAAGTTATAGACTTAAAAAGGTCAACTGAATAAGCTTCCTCGAGTAAAGGACCCTACAAACCTCCTTTCTGAAAGCCTTTTCCTACCAACCGGCCTAATCCAAACCCTGAAGGCTTGAACCTAGAAAGTTTGCAATGCGCTCTTCAGACAATTCTAGAAGCCCAAGATAACTTGATGCCTCCTGAAATCCCTCAGGAGGAAGTCGAGCAGGAAACAGTTCAAGAAGAAGAGTCTTCTCCAAACATCTTTGGACATTTCTTGGATAGCATCTTCCAAGCTAACTTCGAGACTGTTCACCCTTATAACACTAGGAGTAAGACAACAAACAAGCCTCCTGCCGAGAACACTACAACTTCACCTCCAAAGCCATCTAAATCAGAAAAAACTAAACAGAGTAATGTCGGCCCTAAATTAGATTTTGATGTTATTGAATATATTAAGAAATTAAGGGCTAACATTTCTATTTATGAGTTATTGAAGTTTCCATTTTTGTTACAGAAGATGTTGCAAAATATTTCAGAGAACGGCAAGAATGGTAATTCAAATGGTAACAAGGTTGTGCAAAGCAAAGTTCCACAGAAGACTTCCACTAAAAACAATCCTGATCCTCAAGATAAAGGAAGCCTTCCTATCGCCCCTATAAATAATGTAAATAATGTAAATAATGTAGATAAAGTAGCATTAGAAATTGCGAGTAAGAAACCTCAAGCTACTACTTTAAGTACTCGCAAGAATGTACCTCCTTTTATTTTAACTTTCGAAATCTTCAACAGAAATGTGCATAATTATATGGTTGACTCAGGAGCATCATCTAATTTGATTCCTTGGTCAGTCTGCCAAAATATTAACGCTGAAGTAGAACCATCTTCCTTGAAAATCATACAACTTGATCGAACAGATGTCAAAGTTATAGGCGAACTAAAAAATGTATTGATTAGATTATCGTCTAACCTAAAGGTTCATCAGGTTATTGATATAATTGTGGTGGATATTCCAGAAGTGTATGGTCTATTTTTAAGTAGGGACTGGTCGGAGCAGCTACATGGTTACTTCGCAACGGACTGGTCTCATTTATGGCTTCCAGAAAACGGTAAGCCCAACAAGATCAGGGTGAATCGTGAGCGTTACCTTAAGTTCACGGTCACTGATTTGAACGACCCTAATGAACCATACACACCCCCTGTTGATTCACCCGAAGTCCAAGGGATGGACACCTTCTTCGGAAATTTCATGGCTGAAGTTTCACCTATCAACAATCCAAAACAGCAGTCCGATATCATAGCATATGTGCAACCAATAGCTTCTATGCAACAGTCCCATGAGCCCGATGGAAATCAAATTTGGTCTTTATATTTTGACAGTTCTAAGTCCAAAGAAGGAGCTGGTACAGGCTGCATCATCATCGATCTGGCAGGTAACAAAACTTTAATGGCTTGTAGACTAGAATTTGAATGTACTAACAATACTGCAAAATATGAGGCTTTGCTGCAAGGTCTCAAAAAATCCTTGGACATGAACATTCAGAATCTAGTTGTATTTGGCGACTCTGAAATAGTGGTTAGGCAGGTAAGAGACTCTATACACTGTCTTTCCCCGCATCTCAAAAGTTACCAGTCTGAGGTATGGAGTTTAATGAACAAATTTTCTGCCTTTAATATAAATTCCATTCCTAGATTAAATAATGTTGAAGCAGATTTACTAGCTAATGTTGCCTCTAAACTTCTTCCTGCAGAAGGCTTATCCCGAAACGCATTCTCTGTGGAGCTATTGTTTCGACCATCTGTTCCTAACAATATTACAAATTGGAGAGTATTTGACGATGATCAGCAGATCATTAACTTTCTGCACATGGAAGAAACCTTTCAAGGCGCAGTGGTAGATGAACGCACACACAAAGACAATTTGCACGACTTTACGGTAATACCCAATCCGAAATCCCCTGAAGCTCTATCGAACATGGTAAATTACATACCCAAATCTGTTGTTAGATTAGAAAAGTTTTATGATTTTGAAGATAAATTTAAAAAGACGGTCAATTGTAAAACCAACAGTTCCTCATTGTCTTATGAAAAAGTCAATTTAGGGACTAGTGAAAATCCTCAGTGTATCAATTTAGGCTTGGGATGTTCTAGACAAGAAAAAGTTTCTTTTGTTAAATTATTTAAAGAATTCGAGGATGTCTTTGCATGGACATACGATGATCTTAAAACGTTCGATCCTAACATTATACAGCATGTCATCCCAATGAAGCCCCAAACCTTACCCTTCCAACAGAAGCTGAGGAAATGCACCCCAAACTAGAACCGACCATTCAAAAAGAATTGAATAAACTCCTAAGTGCTAAAATAATTTTTCCTGTTAGACACACTCAATGGGTGTCCAACCTTGTCCCAGTGCGGAAGAAAAACGAGGAAATCCGACTTTGTGTCGATTTCTGAAACCTCAATAGAGCGTCTGACAAAGATAACTATCCTGTCCCGCCCATGGAACAGATCCTTCAACAGGTATCTGGTTCCGAGAGGCTATCCTTATTGGATGGTTTCTCTGGATACAACCAAGTCCTGATGTCTCCGCCAGACCAACTCAAAACCACCTTCCGTACCCCATGGGGCACTTATGCATATCGCAAAATGCCCTTTGGATTGATTAACGCCGGTGCTACCTTTCAGAGAGAAATGGACATTGCTTTTAGAGGCTTAATCAATCAGTCCGTCGTAGTTTACTTAGATTATGTGACTGTATTTTCAAAAAACAAAGACGATCATCTAACTCACTTACGAGCCGTTCTGCTACGATGTCATAAATACGGCATCTCCTTGAACCCCAAGAAGTCCATCTTTGCAGTAGAACAGGGTAAATTACTAGGATTCATTGTGTCTAGTGATGGGATGATTATTGACCCCGAGAGGACTCAATTCATCGCCAAACTTCCCCCACCTACATCCAAGAAATCCATGCAATCTTTCCTAGGCCAGATTAACTTCGTGAGAAGATTTGTCCCTAGCTTCTCCGAACTGGTCAGGCCTCTACAGAACCTGATTAAGAAAGACACCCAATATCACTGGGGACCCACAGAAAACCAAGCTTTTAACACTATAAAGAAGGCCATAATAGACACTCTGTCTCTCATGAGCCCTGATTTCTCTCAAGATTTTACACTCTATACTTTTGCCTCTGATCGTTCCTATGCCGCAATCCTAACTCAGAAGAATCCTGAGAACAACAAAGTACCCATCGCCTTTATGAGCTCTGCTTTCAAAGGTGTTGAACTTAACTACCCAGCAGTCGATCGGCAAGCCTACGCTGTTTTCAAAGCAGTTAAGTATTTCCGGTCCTATCTTTTGAAGTCAAGGATGAAAGTCATTGTCCCCTACCCTGTCGTGAGGAACTTGTTAGTGCAGAAGGAGTTAGGAGAGAAGAGATCCAACTGGGTCACCTCCTTACAGGAGTATGACTTAGAGATCACCCCAGTACAGATTGTGAGAGGACAAGGATTGTGTAAATTGGTTGTTGATTCATAAATAGGACAGCGAGAAGATAGTAATACATCAAACCTAGAACAACGTGATCAAAGTTTGATTTGTTGCGCACAAAACCTTGTAAGTCCTTGGTACGACGATATTAGATTTTGTCTTGAACATGGATCATCCCCCCGTCACCTTGACACTTCCAAGAGAAGAGCGTTGAGACTAAAGTCCACCTCCTTTCATCTAGTTAACGGTATACTGTTTCGTCAGAGTTTTGACGACGTACTGATGCGTTGTCTCGAGAAAGACGAAGCAGAAAAAGTCTTGCTCGAGTTGCATGCAAGAGAAGTTGGTGGTCACTTTGGTGGCGACACTACTGCTCATAAGGTTTTAAGAGCCGTTTATTACTGGCCCACACTTTTTAGAGATGCCCATTCCTTGTGTCGTAAATGTACCATTTGTCAGAAAGCATCAGGGCGGTTGCAAAAACCAGCCTTTCCCTTGCAACCCGTTTCAGTGGATTCTCCTTTCCAGCAATGGGGCCTTGATATCATAGGTCCTATTAACCCTTCGTCCTCACAACAGCACAAGTATATTGTGACAGCCACGGATTACTTTACACGATGGTCTGAAGCTGCTGCGCTAAGAACTGTCAACACCAGTCAGGTAATTGCCTTCTTAAATTCGAATATCATCACTCATTTCGGTATCCCTGATTGTCTGGTCTTTGATAACGCTTCATACTTTTCTTCTCTTGAGATGACCGAGTTCGCTTTGGAGAAAGGAATTAAGTTGAAGTATTCTGCTAGTTATTACCCCCAGGGCAATGGCTTAGCAGAATCAACAAACAAGAACTTGATCAAAATCATCAAGAGAACTGTGTCTGAAAATCACAAGAACTGGCACAATGCACGGCTGAATGCACTGTGGGCTGACAGAGTAACACCCAAAGTTGTTATAGGTAACTCCCCCTTTTTTCCCGTTTATGGAAGAGAAGCCATTCTGCCGCCTCACATTCTTCTTCCTTCGCTTCAATTGTCACAAAAAATCCAAGAAGAAGATTGTCCCCCTCTAGAAATCCGTATTAACGCTTTGATGAAGTTAGAAGAAGTAAGAACCCAAGCTAAGCGTAAGTTAGACCAACATCAACAACTGATTAAAACCTGGTTCGATTCTAATTCTGCTTCTGTTAGGAATTTTGAAGTAGGCGATCTCGTTTTAAAGTGGGACAAACCACATGAAGGAAAGGGTGAGCACACCAAGTTTCAAAACTTATGGCTTGGGCCATTTTTAATTGCTGAAAAGTTGGGTCCTAGTTCCTTTTGATTACAGAATCTTGAAGGGCAGCTTGACACCTATCCGGTGAATGGCCAAGTCCTGAAAAGATACTTTGCTTGATAACCACCCTTGTATATTATGTAAATATTTCATTTTTGTTTGTATTTGTCATTTTTTTTCTGTTTTGGTTTTGATTTGAATTGATCAGTTTTTTGTTTTTGAAAATATGCATACCTGTGCACTGAGCCATTCAGACAAAGACGATAAGAAAAGTTTCTTCGCTTGAATAACTTCTAAAAAAATTGTACAAACATCTATTGCTGAAATTCATATCTATGTTGGAATATTCTGTGTTTGAAAGAAGTTTACTGATTTCAATCTCTGAGCAAAGCTTGTCATGATCATCTATTATCTTTTTACGCTGTCCCTTTTCCGTAAAGGAATGACTCAAAAGACGTCCCCCTATCATAGGAAGTTGTTTTAGAAATAAAACATCTCTGGAACTGAATAAAGGACAGTGCTAAAAATTTTGATGAGGTCTGAAAAAATATGTTAAAATATTAAGATTTTCGTCACCCCGCTCAGCTATATATCTACAAAAGAAAAACAAAATAAAATATGAATAAGAGCTGTGGGAAGTGTTTGTAAACCCACCGGGATGCTGAACAGGTCCGCTGGAAGCAGGTAAATGCAAGCATGGCGCCAAGACAACTTCACCGGGGTACTGAACAGGCCCGCTGGCAGCGAAGCAATGTCGGGTATATGAAAATTTGTAAAAAAGAAAAGAAACCTCTTTAATGTCCTTTATGCTGATACAGAACTTCTTAAGAGGATACGGATATCAGAGTGGGTTAAATGGCAACCCTGACGAGGCTATGGACGCCTGCTGGCAGCAGTGGCCATGCCAACACTATTGAAGATTTTATCTATAACATCGTGACTTGTTGATCTTAAGACTGTCATTGGTTTTCATCTTTTAAAAACACTGCTGAAAAAAAATGATTAATGACGATGTTAGTACGATTTTCTGGCTGTTATTTTTGAGTTGAAATTTTCTTTGCTGTCCTAATCTGAATTCATTTCTTTTAACAGAGATAACTGCTTCTACCAATGTGTCGCCATTGTTGGCAACCAATTAAATTTTTTCCGTTGCCCTATAAGATGCCTACACCTATGTCTTCTGAACTTCAAATCGTCGTCGCATTTTTCAAATAGACGATGTTTTCATTTCTTGCGATATTTGTAACTTCGTCTCCATTTAGTTTGCACGACTGTAAGCGTGAAAACTTCTCCTTTCGAGGTCACATTTCGATCATTATTTGAACTGTCGTCATCTTTTTATTTGATATTTTCTATGGCACTTACATTTGGTTTATCATTAAGTGGCTAAAAGGATTTTCGAACTATGCCTATTTGCTTATTCTTACTTTGATTGCGTAACTTGATTTTATTAAGCTGGTAAGGCATTGAGCATGTAAATTTATATGTTTTGAGACTTTCCTAATCATTAAATTGCATAGGGGTCATGGTTTATTTTGTTTTTATATGATGTGATCCTTATTGTTGTAGCTCTTGGCTTGACATTTTTATAATTATCGATTGTCACAATGTTCTATAAACTTTTGATTACACATTTATACAATGGCGCATTGATAACGTTTGGGCTTGGTTTCACGTTGAATGTCAATGGTTTAAAAACTATAGTTCTGTTGGCGCGTTGGTATAACACTAACCTTTTGATTCTTTGGTTGGCCAAATGATTTGGTTTTGAACTATGTTATGATTCATTGAATAGCTATATTGGCGGTTGTACTTTGACCATGATTGTTTTGCATGGTGGTAAACAACTCCACCACCCTCGCATGCACACATTAATGATTCCCCTTTGATCATTCATTACTGTTACACCGGATAACTCTGCCCCTGTGCGTTAGTGTTTTCAACCCAAACCCTTACCATGTGCTCGCACCATGGCTCCAGTCGTGAGGGCTGAACCCAATGGCAGTCAGGCTCTGCTGATGTTCGACAGTGCCCGCAATGACCTTGAGGACAGTGGGTGGTTTCCGTTTATACAGAAGTTTGATGGTTTTAACCTCTGCGTAGCCCGACAATTCGCTTTAACCTTTGATGGTTGTCGAGCCAAGGTCGGCGATGTGCAATTGCACATTGATGAGCAGTTTATCAGTGTTGCTACGGGTTTGCCTGTCACTGGACAACGATGGTCCAAGAATTACAAAGTAGAAGAGGTCCCTTGGACACTACTCTTCCAGTCGCGCAAGGTTACCTCGTGTGATAAAGGTTTGCCCATGACCATGATAAAACAGCGTTGGCATGATTTATTGATGATTATCAAACAGTTTATCACCTGCGAGGGTCGGTATGGGTTTGTTTTCTTACATCACCTTCGTCTGCTTATGGTTTTTATGGGTTATCATCTCAATATGACCTATTATCTACATAGAAGCATGTTCAAAATGTCAAAGAAATACAAAAGGAACCAGGCTGATAGCAGCCTTTTTCACTTTGGGCTGGTTAAAATTATTGTTGTCTGTCATTTGGGGTTACGCGGAGATTGATGGAGAAATTTCCTTTCTCGGAATGATTTTGAAGATTCGAACCCACCACAGGTTGACAAACCTGTGGTGAGCGAATACAAGATTGTACCCCCGGTACCCTACAGCATTCTGTTACCTAAACCCTTACCTGACTCACCTATCGACCTACCCCACTCTGTGACCAAGGATGTCGAGACTGTTAAGCCTGTGGGCAAGAAGCCTAAAGCCAAACCTGCTGCAAACACCAAGGGAAAAAGGAATGCCCGTTTAATTTCTCAGATGGCGAGGAATAAGCCCAAACCCCCTGTCAATCCTAACCCTATCGTATTAAGTGAAGACTCTGACTCGGAAGTGGAGCGTTTCCTGGCTAGCGAATTCCCCTATTCGGAAGGTTTGTGTGCCAAACCCTCGTATGACTTTGTGTCAAACCTGCCACCTTGCTTGCAAAACGACCCTAACTATGCAGGCATTAAGCTGCCTTGTGAAGCCCCCGATCATTCATCTAAACCCTCTCCTTCTCTGCCAAGACCTACAGTGCCACCCTGTGATCAATGTAGCTCGTGGTTAGAGAGGTATTATCTCGATGTGCCAATTCTACAGTCCAGAATTCACTCTTTGGAGGACCAAGTTGCACGGCTTACCAGTCAAAAGGCTAAATTGCAAGCCACTGATAAGAAACAGAGGACAACAGGTTCCATCTTGTTTAAAAATGTGGAGTCAGCTACAGCGGTCGTGAATTCTAAGTTGGCATAATGTGAGCAGCATCACTAGTATGTATTATCACTTGTGTATATAATGAATTTGAATTCGGTTTTGGATTGGTTTTGTTTACAGTGTGGATTTGCTCTATCACACTATATGCATTATGTACATAGTTTTGTTTTGATTAATCGAATTTCGTTTTCCCAGTTTAGCTTTGGTTGGATTTTTTTCGATTCGATTGATCATGGTATGGATTTGATTGGTTTGATCTAGCTTAAATTGGATACTCTGCTGTTAATTGAAGTCGTTTGTATCTATTCTAAACACAAGTTGTTTCTCGTATTTCAATTTTGAACATAATCAAGTTTCGATTCGAATTGGTTATAATGTATACGTTATGATTGGCAATAATGGTTAACTGTTACGGTTTTATGTTCCATATGATTTTCGACCAATTCGAATACAATTCAATGTGTTTCTATTAATATGCACCCAAATCGTGAATAGATACGATTCATAACAGTGATACCCAGCCGGTTGATTCGCATTGGTTTACTCCACTATGTTATCGGTTCGATTCATATTACAATGAATATGCTGTTTAAATTTGATTTGAGGAACGAAAGTAACTATATCCAGGTTCACGATTTGTTTCTATAATTAAACTCAGTCGTGATTTGATTATTTTCCCCGCTGATAATTATAACCTCTGTTGATTCTATTAAGATTATGATCATGATTTATCGATCCTGTCTGTTGACTGTGCAAGGATCAATCACGAAATTCATTAGGTTAATGTTGTTAAGTATGATTTCATTTGAACATAATCGAAACAGTCTTTCTATCTTTACATTTGATTGAATTATTGTTATATCATCATAGCTATGACAAGTGGAAATTGGTTGTGTTGGATTAGATCATATCATACACGATATCACTCGTTATTGATTTCAATTGGATATGAAACAGTCTCGTTACTGTTTGACCCGTTTTTATGGTAAAAGAAAAACAGAGTATTCTTACCCCTGTTTCGATTGAATCACTTTTGATTTTGTTTAATTTGAATGATAAAATCATTTGAATCATTAGTGATTCGTTTTTAATGTTTATTGAAAGAAAATTGGATTGGATTATTTTAAAGAGATTTGATTTGATTTAGTGTCTGATCCTGTATGCTATTTTAGACTAGCTACAGAATCAGATGATTCTGTAGCTAATTCTGTATGATTGGATTTTTATTATTTTGCTACTAAAATAACTTTCTGACTTGTTGATTTTGTTCTATTGCAGATGAATTCGAAATTGCATTGGATCTGATGAGCAGTTAGGGGATATTTGAAATATTCTGATGTCATTTTAGTTTCCTAGTTTAGTTGATTTTGGGATATCTCCCAGATTATGTAAAACAGTTTGATATTATCCACAGGGAGGTTTTACCCTGTGGAGAGACTTATAAATACCTATCATTTTTGTAATAATGATCATCCTC
>JASDQU010415456.1:0-10334 GCA_032191745.1 Picea mariana
GCCCAACACTTCGATTTAAATAAAAGCTACTATATTCTCTCCTTACATTTTACATGGAAGAATAATTTGTGATAGGACATAGTTATGTGGCGCCCACCCTATACTTAAGAAATAAATGGGTGGACCCATCCTGTTTTCATTCTTCGGGGTCTCGTAAATATAATGAATTAATGACTCTATTTCAACAAGGTAACTTAGGTGTTGACGTCATGTTCCTGTTCAATATTGTGCATATATTACAACTTCTTCTATTTGATAATATCCTTGCATATAAAAAATGGTATGTCATATATATATATATATATATGACATAATTTTAACGAATTTTTTATTTATTTATTTCTATTGCTTATGGGTTTCAACGAAATTTTTGAACCGAAAAACACCCTACAAATTGGAAGATGCTTTACATTCGGACAACAAATAATCTATTAAGATATATTATTATGAATACTATTGGAATAAATATAAACAAATTCTCTTCAAACTTGAAGTTGTCTTTGTCGACCCCCATGTATATTACATAGCTGAGACTAAATGCTCGTTTCTCCCTTTGTTTTCCCTTCTCTATACTTACCTGTTTTTCCCTTGTCTTCTTCCCCTCTATTATCCCTTTGCGGTTCTATATTTAGTCACATTTCTATGACCACGGCCTCCCGGGTTGGCGGATTGGCAGATGCTTGTCTTCATCTATATCTTCACATCATGAGCCCGACTGACGAAGGTCCCTTTCAATACTTAGCCAATTATCTGACCACCGGGTCTCGAGTTAGCGTTATCGAACACTATGCCTCATGTTTTGTCATATACATATTGCACCCAAAAAAATTTGTGATCTGCAATTTATTCTTTTACTAGTGAGAACTCACCAGGGGTTCGAAAAGATTGGCATTAATAAACGAACAGTAGATGTTGTTCTGTGAGATACTTACCCTTTTTTCCCTTTTCTTCTTCCCGTCTATTATCCCTTTCTAGTTATATACTTAGTCGCCTTTCTATGATTGTGGGTTCTGGGGTTGGCAGACCGACAAATATTCATCTCCATCTATATCCTCACATCATGAGTCTGACCGACCATCGTCCCTTTCCATACTTAGCCAATTTTATGGCTGCAGTTTCCAGGGTTGGTGCTATCGAACTCTGTTGCTGCTTGTTCTGTGATATACACCTTTCACTCAAAAATTTCGTGATCTACAATTCCACCCCGGACTCCTCGAATTTGCAAGCTTCACTCTACCCGGGTTCACAAAAGTTTCAAAGCATCTATCACTGCCTTCCATCCCCACTATCTTCGTGCCTTTCCCAATGCACATTAATTATGGTTTTACTAGTGACAACTTATCGCACTGGTACGAGACAATTGCAAACAAAAAACCTAGATGATATCTCCCATTAAAACGCACTAAACCTCCATTTAAGGTACTCGAAACGAACGACGTTCCTTTCCATACTTAGCCAAATTTGTTCACATGTTTTGTGATATACATCTTGCACCCAAAAAAATTGTGATCTACAATTCCACCATGGGCTCCTCCAACTCGCAAGCTTCACTTTACCCGGGTTCAAAAAAAGTTTCAAATCATTTACAGCTCCCTTCCATCCCCGCCACATTTGCACCCTTCCCAATGCACATTAATTATTCCGGCCTCTAGATTGCACTTCCATTGTTCTGTGACCTACAAACAGCACCCAGACCTCCGCGATATACAAATTGACTGTCGGACTCCCACATCGTCCCCTCTTTCGTTTTACACATTATGCATTCAAAAGTTTCGAGCGATACAATTTAACCGTCAGGGCCTCACGTCTTTTGGGGAAACCTTGTCACCTTATTTTGGATCCTCGGGTTGGCGGGTTCACGAAATCTCCAATTCCTAGTCATTGTTTCTTATGTCGAACACCTTTGTACTTCTTTCCAAATATGCAACAACAAAGGTTTAATGCTAAGAGTTCATCATGACACAACCTTAAAGATCATCATTAATAAGAAAAATCTTGAAGGAGACAGTCACACTGACTATCCCTACACAACTTGTCCAGAAACATGCAAAAAAGATCTCGCCAGGTAATAGAATATCTATTACAAATTTTGATATATTAGCGAAAACAAGTCTGAGCTATTGTTTCCCTATTCCATACTTAGACACTTTTCGATTGCGGGTTCCCGGACTGACGAACTGAAAATTGTGTTTCGAATCTTCCGCGACTTGCAAACAGTACCCAAAATTCCACGATATACAATTTGTCCACTAGAATGCCCCATCATGAGCCCGATTGTCCATCGTTTCTTTCAATACTTAGCCGCAAGTTAGTTGTATGTTCATGACATGGTACATTTCCATGGTTTCACATTCTACAACCAATATGTATCGAGTCCGGCCTACCATTTCCATGTTCCATACTTAGACACTTTTTCGATTGCAGGTTCCCGGACTGGCGGGCTCAAGATTGTGTTTCCAATGTTTTGTGACTAGCAAACAATACCCAAAGTTCTGTGATATACAGTTTGTCTGCAGGAATGCACCATCATTCCCCCTTTCGTGTTACGCGCTCTATGATCAACACTTTCGAGACATACAATTTGACCCTTGGACCCTCACCTCTACTGGTTGTATCTTGTAACCCTATTTTGAAGCCTGACCGACCACTTTCGATAATTAGCCATTCCTTAATTTTTGTTCCTTGCCCCCACCACTTTCGTACTTCTTTATGGATATGCAATTAGTAAGATTTAATGCTAACACTTCGTCATCCAGGAACCTTAAACATTTACATTAATAAGCGAAAGGCTCAAGGAGATCTCCCACACTTCTGCGATATACAAATTGACCGCCTGACTCCCACATCATCCCCTCTTCCGTGTTACACATTTTGCACTCAAAACTTTCGAGACATACAATTTGACCCTCGAGAAGTCACGTCTCCTTAGGAACCATTGTCACCCTAGTTTGAAGCTCGTCCGACCACTTTCCATACTTGCCCATTTCATGGAATCTCTTTCGTGGATCCTCGGGTTGGCAAGTTCATGAAATATCCAATTCTTAGTCACTGTTTACTGTGCCTACCACCTTCACACTTCTTTCAAAGTATGCAATGACCAAGGTTTAATGCTAACAGTTCATCATGCAACAACCGTACAGACCGTCATTAAAAAGCAAAACGCTCGACGAGACAGTCACATTGACTATCACTACACAACTTGCGCAGAAACATGAAGAAAAGATATTGCCAGGTAATGGGATATCTATTACAAATTTCAATATATTAGTAGAAACGAGTCCGGCCTATCGTTTCCCTATTCCATACTTAAGCCACTTTTTCAATTGTAGGTTCCCGAACAGACGGGCTCACGATTGCGCTTCCATTGTTCCGTGGCCCGCAAACAATACTCAAAGTTCCGCGATATACAAATTGACCTCTAGACTCTCCCATCATGCCCTCTTCCGTGTTATGTGTTTTGCACTCAAAAAATTCCAAGACATACAATTTGACCCTCGTGCCCTCACCTCTAATGGTTATACCTCGTAACCCTATTTTGAAGCCCGACCGACCGCTTTCGATAATTAGCCATTCCTTAATTGCTCTTTCCTGTCCCCGCGATCTTCGTACTTCTTTCTAAATATACAATTAGTAACCTTTGATGCTAACAACTCATCATGCAAGAACCGTCAACATTGTCATTAATGAGCGAAACACTCGAGGAGATCTCCCATTAATACGCATTAAACCAAGATCTGCGGAGAGTTATATTATCCCTTCTGATTGTTCATCTCAAACAACATGGAATGTCTTTCACGGGATGTGGCGTTGGTGTGTTCATGAAATCTACAATCCTTAATTGGGTTTCGTCGTACCCGCCATCTTCGCACTTCTAGGTATGCAATTACTAGTCTTTATTGCTAACAACGCATCATGCAACAACCATCGAAATTGTCATTAATGAGCGAAAGGATCGAGGAGATATCTCATTCACATGCATTGGACTAAGATCTACGAAGGGTTATATTATCCCTTCCAACTCTTCATTTCAAACATCGTCTGAAGAAAACGAATGTTCTCATAAACTTATGGAACCATCTCGACAACAGTTCTGTGGAGATACAGTGAATATCTTCGGACGTGAGGTCCAGAACTTCCAGTGGTCCAAGGCATACTCTTACTATTCATCCCGTTCTGCCCAGAATGAAGTGATTTGGACCTCTGAAATCGCTTGTGCAGGCTGCGTCCTTGAGGTTTTTGACTATAAGGAGGTGGTCTCTTGGTGCGCCGAAAAATATATTTCAAGCCAAATAATTATTCCACTATGTGACCATTCTCTCGTTTCTTTGTCACCTCAGGTCTTCCGCAAGATGTTAAGATTGTCAGAGCCAACATTAACCTTCAGAGGACAAGACTACAAACTATTCCTAGAAAAACATGATAACGGGTTGGACCTCTTACCCGAGTTCCTCGAAGACCCAACAACAATTCCTAAAGATATCAAAAAGTTGCAGGTCAGTTCCTTTAGAAATCCATTTCAGGAAATTGCCTGGTTGTTTACAAGAATAACGAGACAAGAATCCACGATAAGCATTTCCCGCATAGTTCTTTATATTTTGTATTTCACAGTCAAGAAACAATCCATTTTTCATTGGGGGAAGCTAATTTCCATTGAAATTTGTTCCCAATTGTCACGATTCAAAGAAGAGAATTTTTTTTATATGTCATCCTACTTGATTTTCACGATAGCACATTGTTGTCTGTTTCCAAAATTGTTTCTGTCCAAGAAGATAAACTATGAATTCGACCCAGTAACGTTCTGGTACCAAGCCTTCTGGAGGCACAAGGCCTCCCATTTTTTTATGAGGTTTTTAATGACTTTGTCTCGATTTTCAAAGATCTATTGTTAGGAAAGGATGCTCCTCAAATGTCTGGCCAGGCAACGAAGTTTTTGGACAAGAAGGGGACACTTGAACAAAAGGAAAATTACAATGTAATAATGATTTTTGGCTCCAAGGAAAATCCTGCTTTCCTTCCATGTCACATCACAGACAGGATGTTTGTTACAGAAATAGCAAGACAATACAACTACTGGTTGCATTTTTTCCATGGCAAGAGAAAAAAACATTTCATTCCTCTGCCTTGAAAAGTCTGGGACTTTGTGTTCAGAAACGTCAACAAGATTAACGAATTCACAGGCCATTTCAAGAACTTGAACCTAAAATATGTTGAAAGGCTAAGAGGGTTCGACTCTAATGGGATTTTTCGAGAACATTTACTAGCAGTTGGCTTTAGCATCTCTTTTATCCATACACGCCTGACCGAAGACAGAGATAGTGACGACAACACTCCTGCTCCTGACGATGGTGACGTAAAGACATTGCAAAGCACAACTGAATTGTACATACAATAGAGAAAAGGCTCCGGTGAGAAGAGTGTCCAGTCCCCGGCCAGCACTCCCAAGAGAAAGACATCATGGAGCATCGCTTCAATGGCCCACCCCAGTAAGAAAGAAATCCAAAAATATTCAAACGGAGAAGGAGATAAGAACCCTCCTCACGGAAAAATTGATAGTTCTCACAAGCTTCCCATGATGAAGAAGAGAAAAAACATTGTAGGGCAGGCGGAAGAGCCCGAAACTTAAAGTGAGAACATGCAACTTGAAACTGTTATGGATGATGTGTTCCACAAAGTTGATCAGCCCACGGATGCGATGCACCATAGTTCCACAATGGAAATAGTTGAGACAAACATTTTTTACGAAGATGAATCCTTCGTATTCCAAAGCATTGTTTTTGACAGCCAATCTAAAAATTTAATTATTGAAAAAAAAGATGTAACAAATAAGAAAGGGAAATCTTGTTCAGAGATTAACCTTAGGAAAATGTAGCCGTCCCAAATCTCCCAATTTCACCGAGAAACCGCAAATTCTCTTGATGATTCCATTAGAGGAATTGAAGCGGAGAATGCCAGATTGAATGACCGAATCAAGGAATTGGAGCAGGCTTTGATTCCTACCCCATTGTTTGCCATTCCTTTAGCAAAAACCATGCTAGCCACCCCTGCAGCCAAGTTAAAAGGATCCTCCAGCCTCCTCACATCTTGTAGAGGCTATGTATAGAAGAATATCAAGAAAAGAATGGATCTAATTATTAAAGCCTGGGAAACATCACAAAATATAGCTTCCTTTCGGACGAGGGAAAATGATTTGCACGAACATTTGCAGGTGAATTTAAAAAATAAAGAACATTTCTATCTGCAGACGATGATCCCTTTTGGAAACCATGTCATCAACATCTCAGATCTGAAAAGAAGACAAGAAGATTTCCCCTCTCCAAACCGGATCAAACAATTAAAAGCATGTTGGAAAGAGAAAGTTAAGAACCTACACCTCATTTTCGAATCATGTGAACAAGCCATATCAGAGAAAGAAGAATTATTCAGAAACCTAACCGAAATAGACTTAGCCAGAAGTACCAACGAGGTTCAAGACCCAAACTTAATCCTCAACTCCTTGTCCTTAACCAAGCAAGCCTTCAATGAACAAGTTGATATTTTAAAGGGGTTGTCTTTGGAAAAATTTTACGACATCCTTGAATATGGTCAAGATGATGTCAAGAACTGGCTAGTGGACTATTCGACACACAATGAAGAAATTGAACAAGCTCTGCATTGTATTTCTATCAATCCAAGGAAATTAGAAAATGAGTTTTTCAACATAGAAATCCGGGATGAAATCAACGTGGCCCCCATGAGAAGCTACATTGAAAAATGGCTCCAAAGGAGAATCGACAAGCTCACCGACGAAGGGAAACAATCGGTTGGAACGATTCCAATGGTCATCGACGAGAGCAACAAAAAGGCATCAACTTCATAGTAAGTCTATACTAATCACATCTTGCTTTCTTTATCAATCCAGTTATTCTACCTCTTTAAATAGAAATCTCTAACCAAAGATTGATAACTTCCAATTTCTTATTTTCAGGTCTTCCTCTCTATCGTCGCACACTTCTTCTTTCTACAATCCTATTTCTTGTACTTATTTCTTTTATGGTCCGCGGGAGCCCCAATCCCAGTCTATATGACAAACGCATTTAAATTTCCAGAAATATGTAACATATTCCAAAAATATGTAATAGACATTAGTAATTTTTGATAATTTTCAAAGAAAACTAATTTGGGAACAATTTCGACGGTGCCTTGCAGCTGCTTTCGGAATGCTAGATTAGTTCTCTTTATGCATATCGATCATCTTCTTTTATTTTTATGTGCTCAAAATTTTTTTTCTTCAACTATGCTGGATGTCAGGAAATTGTGTTTATTATATTTGAATGTTTAATATTTAAAAAAAAAAAAAACTACTACTATCATTTTTTATTGCTTCAAGTCATTACACCGGAAATTTTCTAAGTCCCATATTTGAACTATACATGCCCCAAGGAAAAACTTAAACATGAGTATCACATCTATAAAAAAACATAGTAGGATTGGCATCCTCGTTCGCATATTAACTCCATATTAATATAATATTATGATTAACTAATTCGGGAGGTTCTTAGGGGCTCCGACCTTAATTTCGTAGTGACATTCTCCCCGGGTCATCTACCAGCCAAATTTATTATGGCTGGCGTGTGACACACTGGGATGAGTCATTTTCTGCATGGATACCACATGTACTTCAACCTGCTTCCCACGTGTCTCTGCTGCTTCAGGCTTCTATTTCTCCCTCGGTCCTGCCATAGTAGTGCATTTATTACTACGGTGCCATGCAACACTTGTTATTGTGTTGTAATAGAGCACAACATGCACACGTTTAATTATTATGTTGTAATAATCCATAATAATAGTAGCGTCATCATTTGTTGAAGTAACAAACTTTGTTGCTACTACTCCATCCATGAGCATAAAGGCAACATATGTTCTACATACTTGGAATAAATAAATATGAAAGAAAACCATGTACATAAAATACAATAATTTATGGAATGAGTTGGTTTTCCATTACCATACATGAAATATGCAAAAAGTTCATATTAAAGTTTAGGAAATAACTAGTCTTCCGTTGCCATATATGAAAATATGTGAAAAAGAGAAAGTTAATTTATAAATATTTATTAATGTTTTTTTTTTTTTTTTTGTTAATTGGTCCGGACCTTCTTGGCATCGAGATTAACCTTTGGCTTGAGAAACCGTGACTCAGGGGCATCTAAGCTGTCAAAATCACCTAGGGATCACACCAACCCTTAACATGGTTGGATTTTTTGTCCCCGCAGGTTTCGAACCGGTGACTTTTCAACACAAAGTGGATTAACAACACACTCCATCACTGACTGTCCTACACCTCGGGGAATTAAAATTTGAAGGACATGGGGGTGGGCTTTGATCCACTTATGTGTGCACATGTCATGATAGCATTTAATATGGTATCTCTGGGTGCAACCACACGTTCGATCACTACCTCAAGGTGTCCCCATGGCTCCAGGTAAAGCCCTCACGAGAATTTAACCTTGCCCAATGGTGAAAAACTCCTCGCTTTCCACCATTGGATCCAACCCCTTTGGGCAAAAATTTGAAGGACATGGGGGTGGGCTTTGATCCACTTATGTTAGCAAATATTTAACACACAACGAATGGAAAATATTTAACAGACAGCGAATGCTTGTCATTGATGGCAAGTACAACAATGAAGATGGCATGGGTACAGGAAGTTTGTAACATACAGGCAAACAGAAGATAAGTTCAGGAAGATCAAATGATAGAAGGCAACACAACTAGGCAAACAAAAGATAAGTTCAGGTTGATCGAATGATCGAAGGCTCATAAAGTTTGAGAACCATTTCTGATCGTTGGATCCATTCAAAATTCCCGAAAGAACAAGGGTCGTCAGATCTGAATGTAGACAAGAAGAGATCGTTGAAGAGGAGGACAGATTTCAGGCGTTAGATCCAAGTGTAGGATCCAACCATCATTGGATCTAGAAGAACCCACACGTCCTTTAAGGTACAAGGAGAAGCAAGCATAATCGCGATATGCAAAATCGTGACTTAATCTGAGCCGTCAGATCAAGGTTGAATCTGGACCGTTGATCTCAGTCCATGTCGGAGTTTCGTGGATCGAGAGTTGAAGAGGTCAAAGAATATTAACATCAAGAATCGTGAAATCGTGATATGCGAAATCACGACTTAATCTGAGTCATCAGATCAAGGTTGAATCTGGACCGTTGATTCCAGTCCATGTCGAAGTTTCAAGGATCGCGTGTTGGAGATGTCAAAGAAACAATGCAACAAGAACTTTGAAATCGTGATATGCAAAATCACGATTTAATCGCAGCAGTTAAGTCAAGATCAGATCTGGACCATTGATCTAACTCCATATCGGAGTTTCGCGAATCGCAACATCGAGAGGCAAAAGAAACTGAACATCAAGAAAGTCAAAATCGCGATATGCGAAATTGCGACTTAATCGCAATCGTCAGATCAAGATATGATCTGGACCGTTGATCCGACTTCGTTATGGGATTTCATGGATCGAGACTTTGAAGTGACAAAAACACTGAACGTCAAGAATGTCGAGATCGCGATGTGTGAAATCTCGATTGAATCTGAACCGTCAGATCAAGATGTGATCTGGACCGTTGATCCAATTCCATTACGAAGTTTCGTGGATCGGGATTTGGAAGTGACAAGAACATTGAACTTCACGAAATGAGAAATCGCGAAAGCTCTTTTTGCATAGGTGCTTGGTTATGACCATAGTCATATTGGGGAAGGAGCTAGCGCAGAAAAGTTTTGTATCGGAACTTTGGAAATCATGAAATGAAGTGTCGAGACACTCAGCACAGGATTGTTGAAATGCCGAAACCCGATTTAAAGGCAATGTCAATAAAGTTCATCCAACGGAGCAGATAAATTGGAATATGATCGGAAGGTTACTGTTCTCCCTCAGAGTTAACTCCCCAGTTACGAATCTGTTAGCAAAACGGACTCATGATTACAAATCAGTTAGCATTTCAGTTGGCATTTCAGTTGCTCGAACAATTGTCTTTCTTTTACCTAAGGAAATGGGAAGTGGAACTGCCATGGGTGTGTGTATAAAAGAAAATGAGACAGACTGTGTAGGTTTGGTTGTTCTGTATGAACATGAATGAAGTTGTAAGAAAGGGAAAATGAGAGGATGCGTAGTATGAGATTGAGCATATGTGCAGTGTGAGATGAAACACAGAGCAGAATAACAGAACAAGTTGAAGCTGAGCAGAATGACAGAAGAAGTTGATGCAGAGCAGACTTGCTGAACAGACAGAGGAAGAAATGAATTGCAGAATAGTTAGAAGATGACCAGATGTACAGAACAAAGAA
>JASDQU010415457.1:0-10353 GCA_032191745.1 Picea mariana
AAGTCTTCAACAAAAAGAGCAAGCACATTGATATCCGTTATCATTTTATTCGAGAATTGGTAAATGAAGATGTAATCACTGTAAGGTTTTGTAAATCAGCAGATCAGCAAGCTGATATCCTCACAAAGCCTTTGGGCATAGAAACATTTGTATCACTCAGATCTAAGCTGAGTGTTGTTAGGTTAAATGATTGTCACGCTCCAACTTAAGGGGGTGTGTTAGACAAATAAGTTGAGCAAATCGCTCCTTTGATTAGTTTAGTTAACTGTCAATTGTTTGGTTTCTTGTTTTCATTGCTGAGTGAACTGTTAGACTATTAGACGCTTCGTTGTTTACGAAGCATTTCCTTGCATGTAAATTCCTTTATATATCAATTCAAATAATGAGATCTGCGTGGTGTTTTGTGCTATTCTGTTCTGCGGTTCTGTTAAAATCATTTTCTGTTTTCTCTGTTCTATCAATCCATTTTTCTGTTGCCGCAGATTTGTTTTTCATCCTCTGGTCTTTATTTTCGTGGGTTTGTTTTCTTTTCTTGAATTATGTGTTTGCATTGGCCCGATGCAATGATTTTGTTTTCAATGGATTCACATACTCCAATCTGACGCTGGATGGAATGACGAATATCAATCCTGCAGGATTTTTAGAGCTCACGAACATCACACATCGTATGTTGGGCCATGCCTTGTATCCATTTCCGCTACAGTTTAAGAATTCTTCGAATAATTCCACTTTTTCTTTCAGTACCACCTTCGTTGTGTCCATTGTCCCTCAGTACCCCCTTCTTGGAGGCCACGACATTGCCTTTTTGTTGACCCCGTTTAAGGGATTGCAGGGAGTTTTGTCCAGCCTTTGCCTTGGCATGTTCAACGATTCCATCAATGGGAAGGATTATAATCATATATTTGTGGTGGAATTGGATATCGTTCGGGATTTTGAGTTTGATGATATTGACAATAACCACGTGGGCGTGGACATCAACAATCTGATGTCGAATACGGCGGCAACGGCCGGGTACAGGACTGGTAATGGAACTGTTCAGGAATTTGATCTCAAAGCTCAGAAGAGCATTCAGTGCTGGATAGATTTTGATGGTGCAGAGAATAGGCTAAATGTAAGTGTTGTACCAGGGGGATGCTGAAGCCTGATTGGCCATTGATATATTTTCATGTTATTCTATCGGATGTCCTTGATAATATGTACGTTGGGTTTTTAGCATCCACGGGGTTGCTTTCTAGTGCTCGTGTACTTGGATGGAGTCTCAGGATGAATGGGCCTACACAAGACCTTGAACTCAAAGCTTCCTCAGATAACATCTGCAAATTTTTCGGTCAAGACTAGAAGGTTCACAGTTGGGGTATCCATAGCTGCTGTAAGTATCACGTTTGTAGCAATTCTGGCAGTAGTTCATCTTATTAGGAGGATTCGACAGCGTGAGGTGATTGAAGAATGGGAGCTTGAATACGGGCCGCATAGATTTCCATACAATGAACTTAAAGTGGCCACAAAGGGATTCAGGGACAAAGAACTGTTGGGGTTTGGAGTTTTGGGAGCGTTTATAAGGACATTATTCCCAGCACTCGGCTCGAAGTTGCAGTGAAACAGATTTCACACGAATCCAAGCAAGGGGTGAGGGAATTTATTGCAGAGATTGTGAGTATTGGCCAGCTTCGGCACCGCAACCTAGTTCGGCTTGAAGGCTGGTGTAGGCATAAGGCAGAGCTTTTGCTTGTTTATGACTAGCACAACCGCTAACTCGCGGCTGGTGAATGTCGAAAGGCCGGTTGTTATACTTCCCACTTAATTAAAAAAATCCTAATTAACACAGTAAAAAAGTCAGGCTCACGAAAATCCGTTTATATTTTTTAATCAAGTAGATGTGGCAATAAGTTAGTGAATACAGTAATTTTTAAACACGATTAGGTAAATGTAAAAAAGTAAACATATAAACGGATGTTTTTTTAACAGCTCGAAAGTTCATGTACGAAATCAGAGCCATTCATTTATTATGACGACTAAGAATATTCTAGGCATATTTAATCTCGTCCATAGAAAACGTATTAAGAACTAAAAACCTATTAAATGTGCCCATTGTCAATAGATGTACGCCTTTCGACGTAATTATATGCCAAATGGTAGCCTTGACAAACACTTGTTTGACAGTACAGAGAATAGTTTGAGTTAGGCGCAGAGGTATACAATTTTGAAAGGCGTTGCTTCAACTCTGCTTTATCTTCGCGAAGAATGGGAGCAGAGGGTAGTGCATAGAGATGTCAAAGCAAGCAATGTGTTATTAGATGCAGATTGGAATGGTAGGTTGGGAGACTTTGGTCTTGCTCGCCTATATGAGCATGGGTCAAATCCTCACATGACCCATGTAGTTGGAACTTTTGGCTACCTTGCACCAAAACTTACATGTACTGGTAAGTCCACAACAAGCACTGATGTGTTTGGCTTTGGGGTATTATTGCTTGAAGTAGCCTGTGGAAGAAAACCCATTGAGTCGAAAAGGTCTCCTGAAGAATTAGTCTTGGTGGATTGGGTTTGGGAGTTGCATTTCAAGGGGAAGCTTTTGCATGCAGTGAATCCTAGACTTATTAACAACTACTCTATTGAAGAAGTTGAGCTCGTTCTTCGACTAGGTTTGTTGTGTTTTCATCCTCATCCCGAAGCTCGATCTAGTATGAGACAGGTAGTGCAAATGCTTGCAGGCGATAAACCGCTTCCTGTTCTACCTTTTGAACCTCCTTCAGTAGACTCACCTCCAATAAGCAAACCTTTTGGGGATTTCGTTCTTTCATTTTCTTCGTACAAGCATGGTTCTTAAAAATACTACCTCACATGCTAGTATAAACACATCAGATGGAAGGCCTACCTTAACGGCTGGTGGAAGAACACCACTTTCACTGCTACTAGGAAGAGATTGAAAGGCCTGTAACTAATTCAAGTCTTTGAATCAATTGTAAAAAGATTCTTATTTTGGTATGTTGGTGCATGATCCAATGTCTTCTTGTTTATTGGGTTGGCTAATGATGAGTTACTACCTTCCCACACAAACTAAGGGGTCGATTTCCAGAGTTTCAGAGCTTGGAATTTTCCTTCGGATATATTTTATAGAAAATAAATGTAACAGATCTGCGATCTGTAATTACTAAATGTTGACAAATTGTGTGCAGTTCTACTGTTCCTAAAAGAGTAATTGATGAAACTTAATGTAAATGTAGACAAATTATGTGCAGTTCTATTGTTCGTTAAAGAGTATTTGATGAAACATAATGTAGGGAACATCTATTTGTGATATTTCTTCAATTCATTTTGACCCAATTTTTTTTATCGTGGCAAATGTCTTGTTTAAGAGATCGGTTTTCACATCAATAACACTCCCAAGTTCCGCACCAGAATCTTAAGACTTTTGCTCAGTGATTTATGTCTCTTCTACACGGTTTCAAATTCTTCACCTTCAGATTCAGATTCATGGAAATTTTCTACGTTCAATAGAATGTAAATAAACAGGTTTTCACTCATTGTCAGGGTTCTCCGATTCTTTCACAACTGTGCTTGCTTCGTCAAATATGACATTGTTTTTCCACAAGCTTCTTATCTTCAAAATCCCACAGCTGAGATTTCTTTGAATGTTCATCATAATCAAGTACCACATACTTAGCACCTTCCTTTGGTATGTGCATATAAGTAGTGCCCCCAAATATGTGCAAGTCTTTCTTGGTAGGCTTGCGCCCACTCCATGTTTATTCGGGTGAAATGTTCCACACAACTTTCATTTGATTTCAATTTATCTGATAGACTCTGGAATTGAAACGTTCATCCCAAATACTCCACACAACATTTCAATGGACAACACACCATGTCTGGAATAACACAATTCTTACACTGTGTTATTTCATTTCGTTTAGGTGTATGGGCAGTTGTAAGATCGTTGTGAATACCCTGCTTTTTGCAATAGTTCTCCAACTCTTTTGATGCAAACGGAATGGGCAAGCCCAAAATGTTGAATGATAAACACAAAGATCATACATTGATCAGTTTCAAACGGAAAATTTCAGAGACAGAGTACCAATTACTTCAAGTGGTAATAAAAGTCGCCATTACATTATACAGAACCCTTAGGTCAACACATGCAATAACCTAGTTATATATTAATAAAATGACACTTGATCCTCAGCCAGGGTAGATTCAAGCCCAACTGCACAGCTTTATTAATGACATGCAGGTCACTCAAATTGTTGTCCAACCGACTCAAAACACCCTTTGTCATTCAAGGGGATAATTTCAGGCATTACATGACTCTGAGAGTACACACCTGGCTCCTCTGAGTATTTTTCCCTTTGCTACTCTGAGTTGTTCTCTGTTGCTCCTCCTAAGCATTCACAACACCGCCAAAACTCGTCGAAACTCTCTATCAGAAACCCTTTGGCAGAAGTCCTCGCTACCTCCTCTTTTGAAGCTATCCCCTAGCATACTCAATTGTTCCTCTTAAAATACCCCCACACGGTAGCTAAGGGAGCACAAGTTTGTTACCCACTCGATTAATGCTTCTAACAGAACTCAATGTAAACTCTGAGTTAAAATCGGGAATGGGTACCCTTTTCAAACTGCATGCATCCACATTCAAGTTTCTAGGATCTCTAGGAAATGTGGCAGGGTTGATGGATGCTATGCATCATACTCCCTTTGTTTTAAAAGTTTTGAACTTCTAGGTTCAAAGGTATTGCACTCTATTTTTCTCAGCATTCACCACCTATCGAACCATGAGTCACTCTCCACATTTTTCCATTCATGTACGTCGAACTTCCACATCCAATCTTTCATTCTCTCAATAGATTGTTCATATCCATCAGTTAATCTTGAGCTATCCCAATCCACTTGGGATAATCTATCAAGTACATGAAGTACCAACACATTTGCCTGTACAATCTTCGCCTCCAAAAATTTGTTCATGTCGGCAACCAAACTCCTATGTATTAAGTCAAATCTCACCATACATAGGCAAAGTTTCACCTCGGTTTCTATGGAAATTTTCTCCACGATGGTCCCTCGTTCAACCACGTTGTGAATGATGTCTCCTTCTTTCATATCCTAGAGATGTATTGCATTCCTCACTACTCCTAGGCCTTTGTTTTCTATGACTTGTAAATCAGCCTTATCTTCAATGTTTTTATCCTCTATAATTTCATCCTCTGAGAAGTCTTTAGCTACAAGCTTCTTGTCTTCTCCAATACTCTTCACCAAGGTTTCCACAACCTTTTCTAGGATGCAATTCTCAACATCATTCTTCTCCTCACACTTATATACGTGCATGTAAGTCTCTACATGCTTAATCATCTTATCATCTTCTTGCATGCTCTAAACAACACACATCCTCATCTTTTATTCACCCTTGATCAAGAGCTTCTCCTTCTTCTAGGTAACAAAACATTTCCACAGCTAAGACCCCCTCTGAAATCTCATTATTTTGGATTCTTTGATTTTCTTCTTTCTCCAATGCCCTTATTCTTCCTTTTATGGCTCAGATCTCTACTTTAATTTGTTGTTTTTTTTTCATGTTGTTTGATTAGTTTCCTAATCACTTGTATGTCTTCCTTGATCCACTCTTTCTCTTTTTAGCTCACTTGCTTCACCTTTGCCATTTTTGACCTGTTGCAATTTAACCTACACAAGCAAACAAATAACACTTACTCTAGGAATCCAATGGTCCTTAGTATGGCTTCCTTGGGCCAACTTGATGTCCTCAAACACTCACATGTGCTTTATTGCTTTCTAATGCCACAACAATGATTACTAAAGTGAGAGAACTTTTTCTCTGCAATTTAACTATAGCTCACCAATCTCTCTTTGGCTTCTCAACAACTCATTTTCATAAAGTTATCCACAATATGGCTTTTCGTAGCCCATGCATTACGCATAGGTAACAATAATGCCCCTTTGTGCAATCTAGTGCTCCTCCAAGCACACTTAGTCCTTCTCTCAAACTAACTCGACGGTGAAGTCTTCAAGAAATACTAACCCTTGATTTTTATAGGTATAGACCTGGACAAATCTTTATTATGGTTTCTCTGATACTAAAATGATGTAGACGAAATGGGGTAGGCACAAATGTTGAACGATAAACACAAAAATCATACATTCATTAGTTTTAAACAAAGAATTTTAGAGATAGAGTACCACTTACTTTAAATAATAATGAAAGTCGCCATTACATTATACAGAACCCTCATGTCAACACATGTAGTATCCTAGTTACATATTAATAAAATGACACTTAATCCTCAGACAAGGTAGATTCAATCCCAACTGCACAAGTTTATTAATGGCACATAGGTCACTCAAATTGACATCCAACAGACTCAAAACACCCTCTAGCATTCAAGGGGATAATTTCAAGCATTACATGACTCCTTTGAGCATACATGCCTGACTCCTCTAAGTATTTTCCCCTCTGCTACTCTGAGTTGTTCTTTGTTGCTCCTCCTAATCATTCACAACACCGCCAAAACTCTTTGACAAAACCCCTTTAACAAAATTCCTCACATCCTCCTCCTCCGAAGCTCTCCCCTGGAATACTCAATCATTCCTCTTAAAATACTCCCACACAACAACTAAGGGAGTACAAGTTTGTTTCCCACTCGATTAATACTCCTAATAGAACTTAGTGTAAACTGAGTTAAAATCAAAGTGGGTACCCTTTTCAAACTTCATGCATCCACATTCAAGCTTCTAGGATCTCTAGGAAATGTGGTGGGGTTGATGGATACTCTGCATCATATTCCCTTTGTTTTAAAAATTCTAAACTTCCAGGTTTAGAGGTATTGCACTCTAGTTTTCTCAACTTTCTCAAACTATCGAACCACGAATCACTCTCCACGGTGTCCCATTCACACACTCTGGACTTCTACATCCAATCTTTCACTCTCTCCATAGATTGTTCATATCCATCAGTCAATCTTGATCTATCCCAATCCACTTGGGATAATCTGTCAAGTACACGAAGTTCCAACACATTTTCCTCTACAATCTTCGCCTCCAAAATTTTGTTCATGTTGGCAACCAAATTCTTTTGTATGAACTAAAATCTCGCCATACGTAGGAAACGTTTCGCCTCAGTTTCTATGAAAATTTTCTCCACGATGGTCCCTCGTTCAACCATGTTGTAAATGATGTCTCCTTCTTTCATATCCTAGAGATGTATTACATTCCCCACTACTCCTAGCCCTTTTTTTTTTCTACAACTTGCAAATCATCCTTATCTTCAACATTTTTATCCTCTATAATCTTGTCCTTCAAGTAGTCTTTAGCTACCAAATTATTATCTTCTCCAACACTCTTCACCAAGGTTTCAACAACCTTTTCTGGGATGCAATTCTCAACATCATTATTCTTCTCACATTTATATACATGCATGTAAGTCTCTACATGCTTAATCCTCTTATCTTCTTCTTGCATTCTCTAAAAAACACACACATCCTCCTTTTTTATGCACCCTTGCTTAATGGTTTCCCCTTCTTCTGGGTAGCAAAACACTTCCACAGCTAAGACCCCCTTTGAAATCTCCATATTTTTAATTCTTAGATTTTCTTCTTTCTCCAATGCCCTTATTCTTCCGTATATCCACATTCTGCCTTCCGTATATGCGCATTTTGGCTTTCGTTTATGAGCATTTACGGAAGCCAAAGTGCGCATATACGGAATATAGAATGCACATATATGGAATATAGCTTCCGTATATGTGCATTTTGGCTTCTGTAAATGCGCATATACGAAAGCTCTTCCGTATATGTGCATTTTGGCTTCCATATATGCGCATTTACAAAAGGAAAAAATGCGCATATACGGAAGAGAGCTTTTGTATATGTACATTTTGGCTTTTGTATATGCACATTTACGGAAGCCAAAATGCGCATATACGGAAGCTCTATATACGGAAGAGATCTTCCGTATATGCGCATTATGGATTCCGTAAATGCGCATATACGGAAGACAAAATGCACATATATGGAAGACAAAATGCACATATATGGAAGAGAGCTTCCGTATATGCGCATTTACAGAAGGAAAAAATGTGCATATACGGAAGCCAAAATGCGCATTTACGGAAGCCAAAATGTGCATATACAAGAGAGAGCTTCCATATATGCACATTTTGGCTTCCGTAAATCTCGCTTCTGTATATGTGCATTTTGGCTTCCATATATGCACATTTACGGAAAAACAAAAATGTGCATTTATGGAAGCCAAAATGCACATTTACGGAAGCCAAAATGCGCATATACGGAATATAGAATGCACATATACGAAAGATAGCTTCCGTAAATGTGCATTTTGGCTTCCGTATATGCGCATTTATGGAAGCCATAATGCGCATATACGAAAGTTCTCTTCCGTATATGCGCATTTTGGCTTCCGTAAATGTGCATATACAGAAGTCAAAATGCACATATACGGAAGCTATCTTCCGTATATCCGCATTTTGGCTTCCGTATATGTGCATTCTTTCATTCCATAAATGCGCATATACGGAAGCCAAAATGTGCATATACAGAAGCCAAAATGCGCATATACAGAATCTTTCTTCTATATAAAGAGCTTCTGTATATGCGCATTTTGGCTTCCTTAAGTGCGTATTTACGGAAGCCAAAATACACATATATGGAAGCTTTCTTTCATATATGTCCATTTACAGAAGCCAAAATGCGCATTTACGGAAGTCAAAATGTGCATATCTCTCTTCCGTATATGCGCATTTTGGCTTTCGTAAATGCGCATATACAGAAGCCAAAATGCATATATATGAAAGCTCTCTTCCATATATGTGCATTTTGTCTTCCGTAAATGCACATTTTTGTCTCTTCTGTATATGCACATTTACAGAAGACAAAAATGTGCATTTACGGAAGAGAGCTTCCGTATATGTGAATTTTGGCTTCCGTATATGCGCATTTATGGAAGCCAAAATGCGGCTTCCATGTATGTGCATTTACGGAAGCCAAAATGCGCATATACGGATAATAACTTCCATATATGCACATATTGGCCGTAAATGCGCATTTTGGCTTCTATATATACGCATTTTGGCTTCCGTAAATGCGCATATACAGAAGCCAAAATGCACATATATGAAAGCTCTCTTCTGTAAATGCACATTTTTGTTTTCTGTAAATGCGCATATACAGAAGCTCTATATATGGAAGAGAGCTTCCATATATGTGCATTATGGCTTCCATAAATTCACATATACGGAAGACAAAATGCTCATATATGGAAGAGAGCTTCTGTATATGCGCATTTACGGAAGAAAAAAATGTGCATATACGAAAGCCAAAATGCGCATTTACGTAAACCAAAATGCGCATATACGGAAGAGAGCTTTCGTATATGCACATTTTGGCTTCCGTAAATCTCTCTTCTATATATGCGCATTTTGGCTTCCATATATGCACATTTTGGCTTCCGTAAATGCGCATTTACGAAAGCCAAAATGTGCATATACGGAAGAAAAAATGTGCATATATGGAAGAGAGCTTCCATAAATGCGCATTTACAAAAGAAAAAAATGCGCATTTATGGAAAAAAAGTGCGCATTTATGGAATATCTCTTCTATATATGTACATTTTTCCTTCCATATATGCACATTTACGGAAGCCAAAATGCGCATATACGTAAGCTCTCTTCCGTATATAGAGCTTTTGTATATGCGCATTTTGGAAGCCAAAATGTGCATATACGGAAAATAGAATGCGCATATATGGAAGATTTCTTCCGTATATGCGCATTTTGGCATCCGTAAATGCACATTTTTTTCTTCCGTAAATGCACATATACGGAAGCTCTCTTCCGTACTCTCTTTCGTATATGCGCATTTTGTTTTTCGTATATGTGCATTTGCGGAAGCCAAAATGCACATATATGAAAGCTTTCTTTCGTATATAGATTTTACGTATATGCGCATATATAGAAGCGTCGGGAATTATAACCCCAGGAATTATGACCCCAAGAACTATGACCTCTGGAACTGTGACCCTGGGAACTATGACCCGTGGAACTATAACCTATGGAACTACACCTTTTGGAACCTTGAACTCTGGAACTATGACCTATGGAACTACTCCCTTTGGAACTATGACCCTAGGAACTATGACCTATACTTATATAGAAGTATATATATCGGTATATATACTTAGTATATATACATATATACTAGGTATATATACATGTATATATACACTTATATATATCGATATATATGATGCAACTAGGAAGGCTAATGATGCCCAATAGGTCTACATCACCATAGACCCACAGGTCTTGCACAATGTATTTCACAATGATTGGTTGTAATGGAT
>JASDQU010415464.1:0-10314 GCA_032191745.1 Picea mariana
CAAATTTGATGAATAGGGGTATATAGTATTGATTTCATTATATGTTGATGATTTAATAATTGCAGGAAATGCAGAGAAGTTAATTGATGAAATCAAGGAGCAGTTATCAAAGGTATTTGAAATGCAATATCTTGGTGAGTTACATTACTGCCTAGGTCTTGAAGTTTGGAGAAATGCAGGCCAAACTTTTGTTTGTCGGAGTAAGTATATCAGAAAAATACTTAAGAGATTTAAAATGGATCAGTGTAAGTCTTCTATTGTTCCCATGCAACATAATGTGAAACTTTCTTGTGATGATGGTTCAAAGGAGGTGAATGGCACTATGTATAGACAGATGGTGGGTAGTCTGAATTATCTCACCACAACCAGACCTGATATTTCATATTCTGTGAGTGTGCTAAGTCAGTTCATGGTGAAACCTCATGAAAGCCATTGGAATGCGGCAAAGGCAGTACTCAGGTATCTAAAAGGTACACTTGATTATGGTATTAAATATACTGATGCATCTGATGTTGAGTTGACAGGTTATTCAGATTCTTATTGGGCTAGCAATCTGGATGATCGAAGATCAACCACTGGATATGTGTTCAACATTGGATCCGGGGTTGTTTCACAAAGTAGTAAAAAGCAGCCTACTGTATCTTTGTCTTCTACTGAAGCAGAATATAAAGCCTTGTGTGCAACAACTTGTGAAGTTGTTTGGTTAAGAAGACTTCTTCAAGATGTTAGAGAAGAACGAAAGGAACCTACGATGATTAGATGTGATAATCAAAGTTCAATCAATATTGCGAAGAATCCGATTTTTCATGCAAGGACCAAACATGTTGAAGCTCAATATCATTTTGTTCGAGAAAAGTTGTAGTCAAATGAAATAACTCTTGTGTATTGTAATACTAGTGAAAACACTGATGATATTCTCACAAAGCCTCTTGGAAAGATTAAGTTTGAGTTGTTTAGGGAGATGTTAGGTGTAGAAGTCAATCCATTCTCCATTAAGGGGGAGACTTGGAAATAATGGAGTAAGTGCCAGTTGTAAGCGCTAGTTGTAAGCACCAGTTATAAGCTTCAATTGTGAGAGTCAGTTGTAGGCGTGTTAAGAGTCAGTTCTTAGTTAAGAGTCTAGTTGTCTTTGGTTTGCATGTAACCGACTCGGTCGAGTTTTTTCCTATATAAGAATGTAATCCGTCTTCATTAAATAATACAGAAGTGAGGGTAGCCTCACCATGTGTTTGTTTCGCATATTTTATCTGGACATTGGTTCCACTGGATTCCACAACATCATACTCATTTTTTGAATATTGATCCCAAAGTCCCCTAAATCTATGGATATAAATGATTATTTCTATTATAAAAAGACATTATTCTTTCATAAATTTAACAATAACAAAATTTATGGAGTACTAAATATATTACAAATAGAAAAGATATAGTGAAACCTTGGTTCCAACATTTTTTGGTTTCATAAATTAGTACGGATTAAATGTAGGAATATTAAATATATTACAAGAGGGCACAGCATGCAGTTTTTAGAGTATTTTTGGAAAATGTTGCTCTCAAAATCCATTTTAACAAAAATAACACTAGAAAACTTAATGTTTACCCTACCATGATGAGAAAATAAATCTTTGGATTTTGACAAAAATAACACCAGAAAACTTAATGTTTACCCTACAATGTGGAAAAAAATAAATCTCGAAAGGCAGGTTCAAGTAGCATAAATTATTGCAGTTTAAACGCCAAAAGGTTATGGTAACCCTACACTTGTAAATATGTGTTGTTCAATCTTAATTATATCAAGTGATCAATTTGGAAGCACTTCAAATACAAGAAATTAAATTAAAGTTACACAAATATACATGACACTACACATACCAGAGAACATTACTAACTTGTCGCTGTGGAGGCCCTCGAAACTCAGGGTTTATTCTATGCTCCACAATCCATACAACAGCTCCCATGATGAGAAAAAAAGCACCAGTCGTACACCACATCCCTGCTGAAAACGGACGCATGAAAGCCCACGCATTGGAATCTATCTCTTTTGCTTGAACCACCACAACCAGGCCTGTTTCTACGTAAGGCTGTGTGAAGTCCACAATTTTCGACCGCTTTTTCACAATAAGAATGTCTCCTATGACTGCATCATATTTCTGCAGGAGTTCAGCTATGAAAAACTGCATTGAAGTAGTATGCATATGTACTTATTTTCAAAGGTTACGTGATAAATAATCCAAGGCTTTGTAAGGATAGTTGTGAGATTATCACTAGGGGAAACGCATCTTTACATCAACAATTGGGCTATCAACAAATTTAAGAGTCAATTACGCTTAACAGATACAAACCTGTAAAGCGACCTGCTCCACAAGATCATCATACTTGGGTGTAGAAATCCCTGTTCCATAAGGTCTAAATGTGTACCGAAGTTTATAAGGAAGCAATCTCGCTGCAGCAACAAACACATCAATACAGTATCCTTTCACCGTGTTGCTACCTTTTACTGTTGTCACAAATTCTTTGAACCCTGTCTTTCTAGGCACCACGATCACAAGTTCGTTGCGATGCACCCAACCCCGGGGCACACTTTTGCTTTCACCGGGCCATATAATATTGGAGACTGTTGGCTTTATATGAAATTGATTATCACTGATGGCAGCTGTATTTTCTGGAGGGGTAACTGACAAACCAGTTCGTTTTGACCAGAAACCAATGCTGCGGAAGACTTTACTAGCTACATTGATAATCTCAAAGGTAGAGCTCATCAAGTTCCTATTTTTGTCCAAGTGCACAGGACCTGCAATGCCGTTGAAATTAGTTTGTAATATTATATTTTGTAACTGTGCTCCTCCTTCAAAGACCTTCAGTGCTGCTAGTTCTGATTTGCCTCCACTCCAACTTGTTAGAGAAGATTGTTCTGCAAAAGAGATGTTTCCTCCTTGTTTCAAGAAGGCATTGATAGAATGAGCAATCATCAGTATACTGTCATAGGCATATAGTCCAAATGCATTCAAGGAGACATTAACCATATTATCTGTTTGTAAATTTTTCCACCTTTGTCCAAATACACGCCGCTGTCTTGAATTTCGAGTATGTGGACGCAAGGTGATTAACCCTTGAAGTGAGTTCATGATGTCTTCTTCAAGTAGACCAGAATCTAAAACAGAAGATAGCCAATCTGTGGCTATCCAGACGTARCCGGTGCTCAACATACCAATGTCCTTGGCTTCAGAAAAAAGTTTAAGACCAGCATCTGAATACATATGGACTACAAAAACTCGTGTATCCATCGAAGCCAAGTTTACCAACACATTTCTCATCTCGCTTCGGCCATCTCCAGGAATCATAGCTACCTTGTTAATCTTAGCTCCCACATCTGCCAGAGCATCCCCTAATGCAGAAATTCCATTTCTCCCATGGTCGTCATCCATATACACAGCAACAACTTCTTTCCAGCCATAGTAGTCCACAAAATCTGCAATTGCTTCCATCTCAGAAACATCATTGTAGGTCATACGAATAAAATATGGGTATTCATATGATGTCAGAGTTGGATCAGTAGCTGCAAAGGACAAAAGTGGTATTTGAAGTCCATTTGCTATGTGAGATACAACATGAGCAAGGTCAGAGTATTGTGGGCCTATTATTGCCACCACATCCTTTTTCATTAATTCCAAAGCTGCATCAAGACCAGTTATTGCATGAAAAATATCAGAAATTATATTCTTTCAGTTATGCACTGATTAAGAATACATTAAATTCAATTTGAAAGCTCTAAATTGGCGTACATGAAAATTTAACATCATAATAGATATTAGTTAAGAAAGCTGACAGAATATAAGGACACTGTTTTGAGATCCAATATTGAGGATAAACGGACAAACTGCCAAATTCAACGCCCATATAATTTATCACAGACGCGTCAACTTCATAGCTGTGTGCTCAAACGAAACTTTTGCAAAGTCATATATTCTTTTTGTTTATATATAAAATTTCAGATTTGTAATACCTTCGGCATTACTATACAGGGCCCTTTTGTCTTGAACGGGATTTGGAAAGCATGGTAAGGTACTCATCTAAGGTGGAATTCATAAGTTTTTAGACATAGCTGGAATCTTGGTAGCAACTGCATTTGGTGATTTAGGAACCATGGGGTTTCCCTTTCTCGGACTTAACATTTAAAACAACAATAAAAAATACTCATTTAATAACACTCCTACTTACCGTTCGACTGACTCTATCTACATAATAAAGCTCCAACAAAATAAAAAATAGACTCATTTAATAACACTCCTACTTGACGTGTCTGACTATGCAACTTCTCTGCTTAACATAAACTTAACACTCACCACTTGTAATTAATATCTCCAACAATAATTTGTTCTCACGGAGGAATACAAAGCATTAGCCCACTTACCTTGAAATAATTAATGTGATCAATTCATCCAACATATTTAAAGCTGCTCCGGATTAGATATATATTTGTCCAGGAAGGTCCATCAGTCTATTCGGGTTTGATGCTTCATCATGACTCTACCTCCTCAAAATTGTATAAGAGGAAGGCGAGAGCTCATTAGAAGGCATCCGAATTTGTGTGAGTTAGTCTTAGTCTCTAAGTTTTTCTTCTGTCCGAAGCTTTGTGTCTTTCTGTCTATAAGTCTGTAAGTTGAGCGAAGAGCATCCTGCTCAGAGTCTGTTATCTGTGTATCTGGCACAAATATATTGTAATACCCGAAGCTTTTATGCTCTGATAATATAAAGACTTCCGCTTGTATTTCATCTCTGATGCTTGTCTATTGTCTCTCGATTATGCGCACATTGTGACTTCATTTATTTGCCTGTATTTGCATCCGTTGTTCCTTGGTACTGCTAAGGCTGAGTTGTTTATCTTGTTGGTAAGGTTGCTGGTAGTTTGGTGTAAGGCGTCGGTGGATCAATGGTAGTAAGTCCCGCAAAGGCAAGGAGGCTGCTAAAGGGCAGTGGTAGTTGTGAAAGTTCGCCGAAAACTAGCTATAGGCTTCAGATAGAACTGCTGAAAGGGCTCGATGGACTTCGAGTGATAGGCTTCAGGAAGCTAAGCAGAATAAAGCGGTTAACCCGACGATATTGGTTCTGACGGAAGTAGCAGAAACCAGAAGACCAGATGATGAAGAGAGATTGTGCATAAGACAAGCTGTCAATACGTCAAGCTTCATTCTCTTCCAGAGGAGGCCCCTGACAAAGCTGCGTGGAGCAGTTAAAACTTATCCTTTGCTTTGAATCTTGTTTCGTATACAATCCAATTAAGCCGTGATCCATAAAGTATCAAGTATGGAAAATTTAAGAATACAGGTAGACTGAGAAATTAGTCTAAACCTCTCTGCATGTCGGCGTCGAACGCATGGACGAAGTCGACCTCGATGAGTAAGAGCTCAAGTCAACGTCGATAACCAAGGTCTCAAAGTCGATGTCAATGGGTATGAATCAAAGTCTGCATCTACGACCCTGAATCCAGGTCAACGTCGACAAGCATAAATCCAACTTCCAAGTCGATGTTGACGATCATGAACTCAAAATCAACATTGACAACCATGAACTCAAAACATCATTGAGAAGGAACCCAAGTCAACGTCATCGACTGGAGACCAAAGTCAACGTCAGTTACCATGTACTCAAGTCGACATTGTCGACTGCCCAAGTCAATATTGAGATAGCAAGCATGCGCAGGTCGACGTCTGCCAGAAACTGAAGCGCTACGAGGCTGAGATGTCAGCGCCAAACCAGCGTGCTAGTCAAGTTAACGAATAGATAGTTTGCTAAAGGGGTCTGATGGTGAAATTAGTAAAGTTCAGGCATAGAAAAACCTAGAAGAGCAGAGCGATCTAGAGCCAATTCTAGCAGAACGAAGAATTCTGAACCAAAAAGCGAAGGGTTGATAGACGATTGTTGTACAAACCCTAACCGAAGACAAGGTAGTACTTTGGAGACCATTTTGTATCGAATTAAGTTTTCACTTTTGCCACTTATTTATGATTTTATAATATGTTCATGAGTTTTCTGAGTTTCTCTTGTCAAAAGGTTTTCTCAGTGTTCCATTGGAGTTAGTAATAAAATTTGAATGGTTACTAAGTTGATGGATATATATTCATTCAAATTCTTTCACAATGAAAAGTTGTTGTAGCTGTATTTTAATTTATTTACATAGTTTAAAACAAATTATAAATAAAATATTTTCATTTGAATTGACAAGAGTAAGTTAGTCTACACATTTTGAAAAAAATTATAAATAAAATATTGTTCTTTTGATTATTTAAAATGTTAAAATTTAATGAATTATCGTTCAATCTCCTTTTTATATCTTGTGAATAAGATATAGATAAATTGGAATTTCAATAGAAAGTAATAACAAGCATATTTTGTAATTTCAAATAAAGTATTTCAATGGGTTTATATACAATTTAATAATAATAAAAATTCATAATATTTTATTTGGATGAATTTCAAAGTGTTAAAAATGGCTATATCAAACTTTAAACACAATCACAACATCAAACATTTTTGTGAACACCCATATAAGAGAGGATATAATCAATGCATCCATATGATGCATGAGCACAACACCTTATATTTATATTTTGAGCATATCCAAATCCTACTTAACCATGGAGTCATGTTCATTCTAAATCTCATTAGAGAAAAAGAAATTGTAATAGATTTTGAAGCCTTTGTTGAAGGGTGTTAATTCTATCAAAATTATATATAAGAGATGAAGAGACCCTACTTGCATTATAAGTCTCAAAGAACATGAAAATCTAGCATGATTGCATCCATTGCATATTATTTAGGTTAAGATGTTTATGATTTGGAGCTTCCCAAAATCCATAGAAACACAAAACTAAAGAAAATTACACATCAAGACCACCAAGTATGTTATTTTTATTCAGGATATTGATTGTTCACTTAATCTCTCAAACCATGTGAAAATGCATGAAAGAGTGGGATGTTGGGACATA
Source organism: Picea mariana (assembly GCA_032191745.1). NCBI lineage: Eukaryota > Viridiplantae > Streptophyta > Pinopsida > Pinales > Pinaceae > Picea > Picea mariana. The sequence goes on from JASDQU010415464.1 coordinate 6,987, forward strand.
AGCCCCAATGCTTAAGTTTGATGATAATAAAAATTGTGTTACCTTCTCCCTAGATTTATTAAGAATCCCACCTAGCTTCAAATATATTACTCCAAGCATTAATGTTACAAAGGATACATCTTCTTGCTTTTGGGCTTGGGATGAGGTAGGAGAAGGAGAGGTGTGGGGCATTGTCCAAATATTTGCAAGGTATCGTCACATTGATGTTAATGTTGCTAGAAACAAGAAAGAGAAAGTAAAAGAGTGTTATATATAAAGATGCATGGAATCAAGACAAGGGGAATTATCATTTTGGATAACAAAGGAGTGAGGATTCCATGATGTTATAAATTGAATGAATGGAATCACAATTCTCATTATTGTAATCCAAATTTTAGATTTTGTGATGTTGAGAAGGTTCATTTTGTGCAAGTTCGTATCTAAACTTAAGCAAGCACATACACGTTAGAAAATTTCACCAAGATTAATAGAGTTTTTAATCCCAAACATAATTATTAAATAGTTTTATATGAAAAAAAAAACTATGCATTTTATTTATCATGAACTTGCCCAAACTTGTACAAGATTGATGGATGGTTAAGAAACTTACATTCGATTCTTGGTTATATGTTTTTTTCCCATTATCTATTGTATTAGTGGTGATGCAATGAATTGCATATTAAGTGGTTGAGAGGCCCACCAATGTGTCGAAATAATAATCATATTAAATACCAAAGCTATAACAATGTCATGAATTTTAACAGGTAAACGCAAAACATTATGAATGCAATAAAATAACTATGAATTAACATATTAGGTACTATTAGTGAGATGGAATATGTGAAAATGAAAAAAGAGAGATGATCTAATTTATGTCGATTAGCTGAATGTCTATTGTTTTCTATTAAAAACTGACATTCGACAACTCATTTCTAATTATTATTATTAATAAGCTCCCAATGTCATTACAATTTCCATCCATAACATATGACTAATTGTTTTGGTTTTTTTATAGATCCAAGTGTGGAGGAAAAGATAACCAAAGAAAATATAATGGCATTATGGCGAGTGCGGGATTCAAAAACATGAAGTATGTAAAATGAATGTGAAGCCAATTCTCATATTGACAAGAATCGAAAATGCTCATAGCACGTGAATTCAAGTGGAGATTTAAAAAGAAAACGTGCCTAAGCTTCTTTGGAAGGATTTCATTAAGTGACACACAAAATAGTGCATACACCGATATAGTGGTAGGATAGTTTTCTAGGTGTGAGCTATTAGATGGATTTGATGTTGTGGAAGGGTACACTCATCGGGGAATAGATAAGAGTCAAGTAGATGAGACATGCTTTTATTCTTTCGATGCCAAAGGCAAGTATTGTTTGATGAACCAATGCTCATTGACCAACCAAGAATTGGAAGTAATGACGTTGATGGGTTATTGACAATATGACCCTTTTTAAAACATTTAATGAAAATTGTTGTCCTTCATAAATAGCAAGTGATTTCAAAAATTTACATTTTTTTGAAGAGTGTTTTTTGAATTAGCCTTCTAAAACGAGTTTGAACACCTTGAAAGAGAAAATAAGAATTCAATTTTGTTCCCTAATTGAAATGTGTCCTCGAGGGTAGGGGACACACTCCTACACTCTCGAGACATGTGTACACCAAGGTGAGTGTTCCCCATGTTCCATTTGTATGGATGCAAGGGAATGCAATGGGGAACGTTTCTTAAAAAAATGGCGTGTTCTCCTAAAAAACAAAATGTTTCCTTTGATCACTTGAACATTAAAATTTGAGAAACCCTCGGATGTCCTATTTGCCAAAATCTTAAAGTGATCATATAATTTTATTTTAATTTCACTTGTTCACAATCATAATAATAATTTCACTTGTTCACAATCATAAGATTTAACATGTAAAGTAGGACATTGTCATGCATTGCTATCACTCCTCAAATAAAATACCTCAAGTCGTGACCTCCCTGTACTTAGAGAATAATTGAAGCATTATTATTGGTTGTGAACTTGTTGCTGAGAGAGAATTTAAAGTACTGCAATAGTCATAATAGATTTTGTTGGATGTAGTTAGAGAGAAAACACTGCTCTTGTCATTTTCTTATGAGTTTAAATGATATGCAACATCTGTTGAGCATGATTTTGTTTCTGCAAAGCCCTTCTGCATTCATCCATCACAGCCTCATCTCCTTGAGGGGGAATTGGTTCCCCTCCCCTCGAATATTCTAGCATTTTCTTCCCTGGTTATCGCTCTCCCTAAATCCACCAAACAAGTTCCTTCCCATTTTGTTAGAAAGTTAGAAGAAATCTTGTCCATCCCCGTCCAAAACAGTTCCAGGTCACTTGTGCTAAAGTTTTCCTAAAATGGCATCATAGGTCAATTTACAATAATCTTCCTTCCCCTCATTTCATGGATCTTTGGGTGGAGAAGAATTGGAAACCACATTCTGAAAAGTAATCTCTCTAAATGCTTTTGCAACGAGGGTTTTTTTGCATTCTTGTTCGAAGAAAAATCTAATTGAGACCCGATCTCTAGAAGCGCCCCATACTTATGGGTTCCATATGTATCTGAATCGTTGGACTCGTGACTTCTTCCCTGAGAATGATATTCCCTTTGTTTTCCATGTCTGGGTTTGCTTTCCTTTCCTTCCCCTCCACTATTGGAATGATGAAACTATTCGACACATTGGGAACTCCCTTGCAAAACACATTGACTGAGTTGAACCCATGGATGAAATGAAAGCATGTGCCCATATATTTGTAAAGGTATATCTAAAAAAAAATCTCCCATAAACCATCAAGCTCACATTGGATAATTGTTCTTATCTTCGGTGAGTAAACTATGAGAAACTTATGTTTAAGTGCAAGGCATGCCATGAATACGGCCAATTTGCCAAGAACTCCCTAAAATATGCCATTGATCATCCCACTTCAGAAGTGAAAGAGCAATGGAAACAACCCAAAAAGAAAAGGCATCCCTCTAAAATGGGAGCCCATTCGGCAAAGACCCCAAACCCAACAAGAGCTCCCTCCAATCCAAGTTCCCATCATGGTCCTTCGTCCTCGTCCTAAAGAAAAGGCTTGGATCCAAAAACATCCAAAAATCAATATGAAGTTCTCTTAGACTTGGAAGAAAACACTAAGGAAGTGCCCCAAACAACCCCCTTGACCAACCCGATAGAGGAAGGAATTCAAAATATTGAAAACCCCTCTAAAACTCCCCCTCCTCATGATCATATGATGGAGCAAGAAGAAGGAGAAATCATTGAAAGCTCAAAAGAATAAACAAATAAATACTCCTCTCAAACACCCCTCCCCCCTCGCCCCCCCCC
>JASDQU010415468.1:0-10333 GCA_032191745.1 Picea mariana
AGAGAGAGAGAGAGAGAGAGAGAGAGAGAGAGGCGCATTCTTGGGAGAGGACTTTCTGTATTTGTTTGAGTTATCTCTTGGCATTGTATTGGCTATCTATAATAAGGAAGTTTTGCTGGGTTTCCTCCCCCATGAGGGTTTCCCAGGATAAATGATGTGTCTCTTGTGATTGTGTATTTTTCAATGATCCTATCTATGCTATTGTTATCTAGTGAAATGCAAAGAACTCTAATAATAGCTTAAACCTTAACAAGAGGACTACTTTTCATGTGTATATGATTCATATGTTTGGGAGCTTGATGATGACATGATTACAGATTTTTTCAAGGACTCTCAACCATCTTCGTCCTCAATTTTGGAGGAATACCAGGACATGGCCACCTTAGAGTGATCAGAGGCTCACTCTACAAAGAGGAAATACTTTCATATTGAGGATTTCTACAAGGATTCGAAGATAAAGAGGGCGCACTTTCTTTTCCTAGACCTGAGCATGTCCCTTACCTCATTTCCTCTTCTCAGGGAAATCATGAGGTCTTCTTAGGACATCTCATATCTTCTCAGTCTCCGGGAAGCATCAATCATGTTCAGGAGGATGAAGATAAGCCTTCGTCTGCATATAGTAGCTCCAACAAGATTTCCTCCCTCCCACCCATCTCCATGAGTTTCATTTCACAATTGATTATATATCTATTTATGCTCATGATCTTTACGTGCTCGACTTATCTTTGTTGTTTTACATAATCAGGCACATGGGTGGATACTTTGATGGGATGATCAACTGGTTGCACTAGTTGTATGACTTCATCTGACATCATATATCGCCTGATCTCCAGGGCCCCAAGGACCCTAGGTAAGTAGGTAAGTCATTTTGATTTCTTGCATTTGCATCTTGATTTCTCATTTTAGTTTAGATGCATTTCTTTTTTCATTTTTCTCTAATTGCCTATCGATTTCATGCTTAGTCTAGAAGTTTTTGAAAAAATGCTAAATTTTTCTTTTCTAGATTAGCTTTCATTTGGTATTTGTTTTTTATATGGACGAAGGGTGATAGCACTACCCTAGATGCTCTAACATTTTTGTCTGAGTTTTGGAAGACACGGGTCTATCGAGAGATGTTGCGGTTCTCATGCACTCTACGATGAGCACATGTCCCCAAGTAGGAGTCAGATGTTATCCCCATTTTTTGGGATAACTAAGGAGATCATGTCTTGAGGCCCTTAGGTTGCGGATATGGAGTGTCGAGAGACTACATGATCGACAATATCCACTTGCATAGATGGAGACCCTTCTCACCACCATAGAGGTCAGGATGTTCAAATGGCATCCACCACACTAGTTGGATTCCGAGAGGCATTGGGCCTTGCTCCATGACGTACAAGTCAGGGATTATGGTGAGTGTCATTTCAATATTTGAGGCATTTTGAATATGTTGTATCTTAGATTGCTTTAGATTTCATGACATATGCTTGGACATTATGCCTTTTGCCCTGTTTCACCTTGGTGGTTGACATTGTGCCCTAGTAAGTGGTCTTCCTCGGGAATGGGTTTGCTACTAGGAACTCCCTTGAAGAAACCATCATATCGTTCCCAACCATACTTACCACTTTCCATCACTTAAAACCCTCATTTCTTTGTCTCTTGGGATTTTAGGGTGTATTGACCCAAGAAGGAGTTGTCCCTCATTCTATGGGAAGAAGGGGATGAAGGCCCAGAGGGACTATTGTTGGCTAAAAAAGATAAAAGACTATATATAAACCTTCGAGATGCTTCGCCCAGGGATCCCCCGAGAAAGCAATGAAACGCTTCTTTGTAAGAAAAAGGGGACCCACAAGAATAAATGATAGAGTGCTTAGGGGGTTATTTGGAGGATGGGAGGTTTCATCACGAGCCGACCTATCATGATCATGAGTATTTAACGATATGACATTACCATCATCTGGACACCAAGCCAGGGTAGTGGCTCTCAGTTGCACAACTGAGAGAAATGGGGTCTCATCAAGAGCCAACCTTCTCATTTCTACAAGGTATTTATGAGTAACATTGTCATTATCTGGACATCACGCGAGGACAGTGGCCTTCAACTCGTCCTTTAAACATGAAAGAAACAAAGAATGGAAAGAGGATGGGCTTGGAAAAAATGCATTACAAACGAAGGTGCCACAAACTCTCTACAAAGGCACCCATGAATTAGACACTACAACCCCTTGTATGTCATGAACCCCATGCCCAGTGAGTCTTGACCCATAACCACTTCATCTACTTCACATGGCCTAGAGAGGGATCACTTGGGAAACACTACTTGACCTAGGGAAAGATCCACCCAATAGGACACCTCATCAACCCTCCCATATCTGAGCTTGGTAAGTCGCATAATGTCTTTGAGAAATTACTTGTTTGACCAAGTAACCTTTGATGCACATGCTTAGGTGGCTCATTTATTGATTTGATTTACTCGCCATGATAATATGACTTGAGATCCTTGGAGGGTGTGCATATTTGTCTTTGTAGGATCTAATTGGTGGACAATTTTGGAGGAACAAGCATGTTATCGCACAGTTTGTAGCTAGGATAAAAGGCTATAAGGTAGAGGGTCAAACTGGCGTAACAGGAACCTATCCCACCCAATGTGACCATGATGGGAAGGCTCTTTCTATTTAGGGAGGCTAGGCCCAGGGGAGACGTCCCCAATGACCTGGGGTTTTGAAAGGGCAAAGGATAATAGGACAAGAACAAGTTCCCCCTTTCACAGATCATCACCAATCAGATAGTCTCGGCTAAATAGCCAATAATAAAGTATAACCAAAGAAAAGAAAAGCACCTGCTTGAGACAATACAACAAGGAAACTGATACGTGCAAATCTGGTCAGTACTTCATATATTAAAGACTATCTGATATTCAATATGAGCAATTAAAAGTAAATGTTGACGAAGTCAATGTTTACAAGATAGTAATGGCAGTAATGTCACTTCATCAATAAATACTAGAATGATACAGCATGCAATACAACAAACAACCTCTTAAATCAATTAATGCCTTCAACTACCATTCAATTACTCAAAAGATAAAACGTTGCTGCAACAAAGATGAAATATTCAATAAAGCAAGCAAAAGAATGAAAAAGAAGAAGAAAAGAAAATAAAAGAGTAAAGCAAGCAAAAGAATAAAGGCAGACTGGGAAGCAGTGGCATGTGTGGCATGTTGGAGAGGCCCCTGGAGGGCTAACGTTTTGCTTTTGGACGTTGCACTAGCCCTAGAAAGGGCTAACGTCTCCCTCAGAGGGGCTTGACGTCTCACCTTTTGCTTGATTGGGGCTTTTACTTAACATTTAATGTAAAAAAAGTATGATTTTGACATTATGGCCTTGTCGGCCTTTTTATGACCTAAAAAGTAAAATTAGGTCATTGATACACTATATATTGAGGGTTTTGACTCTCATTTTATCATCATATTTCACTTACCACTTGGTGAGGTCTAACATTTGCGCCCTATTTGGGTTATTGGCTGATTTGAGGAAGGCACACTTGTTGAAGGAAGAGATTTTTGGCATTCTATGGTGTTTTTCTTGAAGGAAGGTGTTACAACTAGGGTTTGCATGATTATTTCTTGATGAATTGTAAGTATTTTTCTGCAAAACTTCTTGATTGAATGGTTGTGGTCTTATTTCTTACATGTATTTATAATTTGATGAATAAAAACCTTAGGTGACAAGCACACAAGTAGGTCCTTGTCTCATGTTCCCTGATAGAAAAACTTTTAGCCATTGAAGAAGAAGAAGAGAGCCTAGCCATAGCTACACTCCTTTTTCTTCTTCCCTTTAGCTAGCCGTACCTTTTTTACTTCAAGAGGAAGAGGACATCCCAGGCCTAGGTTATCTACACCTAGGGTCGTTTTCTTTTAGGGTTTGATGAAAGAGCCTTGCCTTAGCAACACTCTCCCTCTTTAAACCCTCTTGTCTTGACTTTGCATTTCATTTGAGCTAGTTGTTTGTCGGGAAGGAGGAGAGAGCACGAGGCCTTGCTTTAGCAACACCAGAGTGAGCCTCTCTCCCCTAGGGTTACGATTTTGAAGCCCTGCTTTAGCAGCACTTCAAAACTTATCCCTCTAGTCCTTTAAGTCTCATCCCCTTCAACTCTTGCGTCCTTCATAATTGACACCATTTAACCCTAAGGCACTGATCTCCAGCCTCAAACGTTAAAGTAGAATTGGATCTAAAACACTCTCAAACCTTTTTTGAATTGAAACCCTAACTACACTAACCCTAGCCTAGACTAACCTACTAACCCTAAGTTGCTGATGTCATTATTGAATATTTCATCTTTGTTGCAGCAACGTTTTATCTTTTGAGTAATTGAATGGTAGTTGAAGGCATTAATTGATTTAAGAGGTTGTTTGTTGTATTGAATGTTGTATCATTCTAGTATTTATTGATGAAGTGACATTACTACCATTACTATCTTGTAAACATTGACTTCGTCAACATTTACTTTTAATTGCTCATATTAAATATCAGATAGTCTTTAATATATATGAAGTACTGACCAAATTTGCACGTATCAGTTTCCTTGTTGTATTGTCTCAAGCAAGTGTTTTTCTTTTCTTTGGTTATACTTTATTATTGGCTGTTTAGCCAGGACTATCTGATTGGCGGTGATCTGTGAAAGGGGGAACTTGTTCTTGTCCTATTATCCTTTTCCCTTTCAAAAACCCAGGTCACCAGGGACGTCTCCCCTGGGCCTAGCCTCCCTAAATAGAAAGAGCCTTCCCATCGTGGTGACATTGGGTGGGACAGGTTCCTGTTATGCCAGTTTAGCCCTCTACCTTATAGCCTCTACTCCTAGCTACAAACTGTGTGATAACAAAGCCTAGCTTGGGCTTCCATGGGGCTTGAAGCCCACAGGTTGGATGCCAAGGGCTCGCATACTGGATGAGAGAGACATACCTTCGAAGGCCTAAAAGATATTATGAACGACGTGAACTAGCCCTTACATGCCAAATGTTTTGCCTAGGAGAGGAAAAATGTCACCTTTGGAGGCTTGATGTCACCTAGAGGGGCTAGGGTTTGGTGGAGAAGACATGGCTCATTGACATATGGACGTTTTGAGGAGAAGAGGGCCTTGACCAGGATGAGATGGCCTAGATTATTGACATGTGAAATTTGGAGGCCTAACTATGCATCTCCAACTCCAACGAATTGCTCCTAGTGTCAAAACATCCCCTAAAGGGGTGATGTCCTCTTGTTTTAGGGTTTTCTTTTATGTAAAAGTAAACTTAAAGATGAATTGTTTAATATTATTTGATTGCAAGGGGTAAGATAAGGGTTGTGGACCCCTTGTCTTATGTTTTACCCTTGCTAATGTCGAAAAACTATGTTAGTGACATTTTGTATAAATAGAGATCATAAGATCTCATTTTAAATCATAACTCTTCCATTGTGAGAAGTATTGGACTGAAATTTTCATTATCTTTGGCTATTTCTCTCTTGTGCTCTTGTGTATGGCTATTTTTCTTGGTTATTGGTTGATGGAAGTAATGCACTAGCCTTAGAAGGCTCTTCTTCTCTTGCTATTGTGTTGGTTTATCTTAGCATATTTCCTTGAATTGGTAAGAAATATGCTTTGTATTATCATTTGTGTTTCAAGTCAAGGTTATTTTGCTAGAGCTAGGTGGGAAGTATAAGGGCATACACCCCCACCTTAGTCTCCATCATATTTTTCTTAAGTATTGTTGATTTAACAAGGGTTTACTAAGAGAAGTATAAGTGCATACACCCTCTTAGCTTAAACCCTAGTTAGGGATACTTGCATTGGGGAGTAAGAGGATTTACAGCCCCAAGGAGGTAGTACCTCTAGCTTATTCTTTTCTTGACTCTATTAATCCAACCATTAAAAGCACTAGTCATCACTTGTTGCATTGGAGAAGTAAATTGTTGCCTTGGTAAGCGTGAAAAGTCAAGGTCTTCATGAGCTCTCACTTGGATTTTGTTCTTTGAGCCCTAGGCTCTCTTGCCTCATTGAGGCATCCACCTCTCTCACTAAACAATGTTGTTGTTAACAAACTAACCCTATAGCCATAAGGCTACAGAAACCCTAACTGTTCTAACCGTAATATCTCACAAACTAATCCTAGACTTAAGCTAAAACTTTGACCTCATATTCTACTTGCTACAATGCACTTTTTGGTCAACTTTGGGGCAAGTTTCATTAGGTAATTTTGTTGTTGTAATACATTATATGCTACAGCCATAAGATTGATAAATTCTCTGCATAAATGTTTTATAACAACCTTGTTTGACTGCTCAAGTTTCATACTATTTTGTGCAAGCTATATTAGTCATTGTTGGTTCACCTATTGCATATTTAAATGAACTTGTGGCAGCTTTAATTGCAACCTTTGTTATCATTATATTTTTGATAATTAATATTGTTTGATTGCTGCAAATTAGGGACAACAAACTTAACTTGCTGCTCCACCTAACATATTATATGCAAGTGTGGCTTTTCTTATGTTTCGGGTAGGTACAAACACTTTCGTAGGTACCCAAAGACTTGGCAACTTTAAACCACATGGAGACAAGTCATCAAATCCATTTTCCTCTTCCATTATAGACCTTTAGAACACTTCTCTTCCTTCCATTCCATCCATCTAAATCACCCCAAGGTCATCGGGATCGCCTCCCTAGAGTGACCTAGTCACCCTTGAAATGCGAGACCCATATCGAGGTGACATTGGGTGTAGTGTCCCTTAGTTGTCACCACTTGGTGGTGGGTTGGGTTTTTCCCAACCTACAACTTGTGCGATAACATATACTAATATATCTAACTACTATAGTGGGCCTTATTTAATAATATAGTGGACTTAGTCCACCTTACATTGAATAGCCTCCACTATTATTACTATGGGCCCTTTGGGTCCCCCACTACCTCTCTAGCTACACTACATTCCATCCCCCTTATGAAAGTGTTGTCCTCAACGCTTGTTATGAGGGTGTACAACCATATACTAGGGTCTCATGGATAAGTTTGGACCATAGTGTTGAAGTAGATTGGAGAACCAGGGTCCCATGTAGAAATGAAAGCCACAATGTTGAAGTAGTCCAACCGCCATTGTAAACTTAGATCCCATGTCCAAGTGTTCATGTGAACTCCACGCGGAAGATATCAAAACTCAATAACCAACTGAAAATGATGCTCCAAAGACTGACACGAGTCATGTGGATCCAAATAAGTAGATCCATCCACATAGTGGGAAAGGGGTGAAGTTGACTCTGGAAGGAACAATACCACTATAGAATATGTAAGCTGGACACAAGTAGTCATAAATGGCTCATGAGTTGTCACATTGATGTTCTTTACATAAGGTGGAGTAGAGATATCATATAAAATATGAAAGTGGTTGTCATCCCAGAAATGACAACTATCCATATACGAATCATCACATGCATCCTCATAATCATACCAAACATATATTTATTCAGTGTAATCATCACTGATGGCCTTCAAAATAGACCCCTTTTGCTCCGCCTACTGAAAGATTGTCTTGATGTTTTCTTGAAAGTTTGCTAACTTTCGTTGAAGCGCCAAATTTCCATTGGAAACATCACATATAATATACCAAATGAAAACTCTTAAAATTCTCTATCCAATGGGTCTAATTTGGTAGCAATCTGAGCACTTTGTGAAAAGTTAGGAACTCTGCAATCCTGCCGCTATCACGAAAAACCTAAAAAATGATTGATTTTAAATCAGTGATATCTTTACTTTTGAAACTTCGATTCAGATGTTTTTTTATTAAATTGGATGAAATTGTGAGAGGAACTCATATATTTAATTTGTTTGGGAAAATTCGGCACCAACATTTACAAAAGTCGGTAAAATCATGCGGTTGTCTGTGGAAAAACGCTGAAAAATAACATATTTTAAAATGTCAATAACTTTACTTTCCGGACTCCGTTTCAGACGTTTTTTTTTATTGATAGTTTTTTTGAGAGGAACTCAGATCTACGACCAGTTTCTGTAAATTGTGCATAAAAATCTACATAAATCATTCAAAATTTCACAGCCCTCTTTTTCTTCTTCGAAAAATCTACAAAAATAGAAAAAAAATTGCCCCTTCTTGTGGCCGAAGAAAGTGCTCTAGAACCAAAGACTTGCATATGGAAACACCACAAATATTCAGATAGAATATAGAAAAGGTCCCACTTTATTATTATGAAAACCCTTGAGGTAGGGCAACACCATACACTGGATCCTATTTAGAAGGGATCCCCTCATATTCACTTGCATCTTCGAGGGGGAAACCATCTAATGAACTACACTGTCCAAATACAATACTTCTTCTTCACATCTCATTACATTGCTTTAGCCCCTTTATATAGTGCTACCAACCACCTAAGAACATTCTAGAGGAGGACCCTTTTAGAAGTAGAACCTTCTAATAAGTCCTCTTACATTTATTATGTTTATACTAATATAACTAACTACCATAGTGGGCCTTATTTAATAATATAGTCCAATTTACATTGAATGGCCTCCACTATTATCACTATGGGCCCTCTAGGCCCCCCAATACCTCTCTAGCTACACTACATCATTCTTGCCATCAACAACGAATTTTGCCTGATTATTCGTTGGATCTGGAATCAAAGTCTTTGTATACTCCCATAGTTCTTTACTCTTCAGTAGGGTTTCTACATCTGGTGTACATACTGCATAATTTGATCCGTTCAAAATTACATGATCAATCTTTGAAGCCATCTTCGATATTTAGACAAAACATATTTGTTAACAAGTTACAATCTGTAAACCATCGGCCCAGAGTTAATCACACAACAAATCAGACTCAACAAGGTTTGTGGATAACAAACGAAGTGTCAAACCATCGGTTCTGATACCATGTTGGGGAATGGGTGTAACTTGATACGAAGCATACAAACAATACTGCAGATAATCGAAGATGAAATAAGATTTCGAAGACAAAAGGTGGTGTCTAAAGACACCGTTACAACACTTAAGCACAACACAATGTGATCAAAACATCACAATGCATATCAGACATCTTGTACACAACAACAAATCGTCAATCATTTGATCCACTTGATCCGCTTGAAGATAATGACCCATAGTGTCTGTTATCGCACAGTTTGTAGCTAGGTCAAATGGCTATGAAGTAGAAGGCCAAACTGGCGTAACAGGAACCTACCCCACCCAATGTCACCACGGTGGGGATGTTCTTTCTCTTTAGGGAGGTTAGGCCCAGGGGAGACGTCCCCAGTAACCTGGAGTTTTGAAGAGGCAAAGGTTTAAAAGTCAAAGTAAAGTTCCCCCTTCACAAGTCACCACCAAAACAAATAGTCCCGGCTAAACAACCAATGATGAAGTGTAGGCCCAAAGAAGAACACCTGCCCGAAACAAAGCAACAACAAACCAATATATATGCAGGCTATGATTAATGGGTTAGTACTTCATAAGACTATCTGATATCACTATATAAGCAATTATAACAATAAATATTGACGAAGTCAATATTTGTTAATATAGCAATGAAATAATATCACTTCACCAATAAATATCAAGATGATGTAGCAATCAATGTATCCAATCAATCCCTTATTCAATACATGCTTTAAACACCATTCAATTGCCTATAAAATGAAAAATGTTGCGTCAAGATGAAGTAACCAAGGGTGACGTCAGCCTTCTTAGGGTTAGTAGTTAGTTAGGGTTTCAATTTAGCAAAGGTTTTGAGAGTTGTTTGATCACTTTCACTTCAACGCTAGAGATCTAAGAGCAGTGCCCAAGGGTTAATGGAGTCAATTTAGAAGAGGACGCAAGGGTTGAAGGAAACTAAGGACTGGAGGGAAGGGTTCTGAAGTGATGCTATGGCAGGGCCTTAGAATCAAAACCTTAGGGGAGAGAGGTTCACTCCGGTGTTGCTAAAGCAAGGCCTCGTGCTCTCTCCGCCTTCCTTAGGTCAACTTGGCAAAAACGACTAGCACAAAAGATAAATCAAGACTAGAGAGTGTGGTGAGGGAGAGTGTTGCTAAGGGAAGGCTCTATCACCAAACCCTAGAAGCAGGACGACCCTAGGTGTAGATAACCTAGGCCTAGGAGGTCTCCTCCTTCTTGACTTCAGAGAGTACGGCTAGCTCAAGGAGAAGAAGCAATAAGAGTGTAGCTATGGCTAGGCTCTTCCTTCCTTCTTCAATGGCTGAAAATTTCTCTTTTAGGGGACATGAAACAAGGACCTACTTGTGTGCTTGTCACCTAGGGTTTTTATTAGCAAATTATAAACATATGCAAGAATATAAGACTACAACCATTCAATCAAGAAGTT
>JASDQU010415470.1:0-10333 GCA_032191745.1 Picea mariana
TACATGTCAACCTATTAATATAATTTCATTATATCCTAATATGAAAATATATATTATGGGGTGAGTTAATAAGTGGACAAATTCAACTTTTTTGGCTAGTTGATTTTTCTGGTGAGGTAAAATTCTATCCTAATCAATTCACTTTTTTAGTTTTTGTTTCTGGTTTTGATGATTTGGGTAGACTCAAAATGTGTCAAAACCCTTGATGAAAATGTTATACGATTAATGTTCCTATCATTAATGGGGAACTATGACTTCTAACAATATTCCTAATGGATTTTGGGGAAAATCCCCACTAAAAAAACAGTGGTTTTGTCATCTTATGAACTTAAACCTATGAACTTAAACCTTTCACTTATGATTTTCCAACACGGGTTTGGGGTCTAATTGCTTTGGATTATTGTGAGTTATCCCATATGTATCAAAGATGGAAGGTTGAATCTTTATTTGGTTATTTTAAGTTACACATCTCATCCATCAAATAAAGATTAGGTAGAAAGAAGTGTGACTGAATGGCAACATGAATCCACCCTATGTCCTTCTCATGTACATGTCAACCTATTAATATAATTTCATTATATCCTAATATGAATACCCTTGATGACAATGTTCTACGATTAATGTTCCTATCAATAATGGGGAACTATGACTTCTGACAATATTCCTAATGGATTTTGGGGAGAATTCCCACTAAAAAAGCAGTGGTTTTGTCATCTTATGAACTTAAACCTTTCACTTATGATTTTCCAACACAATTTTGGGGTCTAATTTCTTTGGATTATTGTGAGTTATCCCATATGTCTCAAATATGGAAGGTTGAATCTTTATTTGGTTATTTTAAGTTACACATCTGATGCATGAGCATCGCCAGATCATCAAGAGAGCCAACGTGGAGGCAGAAAGACAGCTGGACAAGAAGCACCAATTTTGAAAATGCTTTGAAATTGTTGCGCGATCTTAAATGCTTCATTTAAGAGATGACGCACTTGTATATTGTAATGGACCTTGAGCGGATATCTCACGTCCTTAGGTAGATGAGGCATTTAATAGAATTAATGTAAAGTTAGATAGGAATTTAATTTAGATTTGATAGCTTTAGAGCTCGAGAGGAAAACGGGATATAGACACCCTCCTTTGTACATTGTATTATGAATGGTGGTAAAAAGCAGAAAGAGAGAAGAGCATGTAGAGAAGTGTATGAAGAACACCCATGTACAGACATTTGAATTAATAGAAAGCGTTCTGATTCAAATTCATGGCTTGTGTTATTCTCTATGTATTTATGTTAATATGCTCATGAATGTTTACTTTCTGTCATACATTTTCTTTTATATGCTGTGTATGTGATTTCATGGTTAAACTGAAGTCTGTGAGAACAAGGAGTTAGTTTCAATTGTTTCTCTATCTTGAACCAGAGAATTCCTTCAAGGAGTGCAGTTGAATCGTCCGCAAGCAGTGCGTTGACAGAAGGGTTCAGATAGAGGTAACTTTTGTTCTAAGTTCTCAGAAGTGCAAATTTGGCACTGGAGCCGTGCAAGGCGTGTGCAGGCTAGACGAAGACTCAGAGTTGCAATTTTGAGCAAAGCGACTGAAATATTTCTGCTGCAGGTGTGCGCAGGGTCGAAGACTTCAACACTTAGTCGTGTTTGAAGATTTTCCGCAAGGAGTGTGTGCAAGAAGTTTCTTGGAGGAACTCGAAAGCTGCGAGAAAAGATCAGGAAGGATAGACCTTCAAGTTCGTCGAAGGACAAGTGAGAAAGTGGTGCCTTGAAGGTTGTAAGGAACACTGCAGGTTTGTGCGCAAGGTGACGAGTTCTGTGGAAGAACAGATCGTCGTTTCGTGGATCGTATAAGGGAGAAATGAACGGACAAAATTCTCTGAGGAGATTTCGCGAAGTGTCGTGGATCGTTGGATCTTGTGGATGCAAGAAAGCTACAATGCAGGAGTGGAAGAAGGTTCGAAGCTCGGGAGAGCAGGAGCCGTCGATAGGGATCACGAGGAGAATTTTTTCTACTTGTGGATCGACATATCGGGAGTTCGTGGGGTGAAACTCCAAATCTATGCAATGGGAATCGCGATAGAGCGAGAAGCGATATCCCGACAACTACGTAATTAGTGTGGGCCACAGAGGTTAGTGGAGGACAGGTGGAAGAAACCATCGGAGGTTCAGCGTCTCAGGCATCAGGAGTCGACGGGGAGATTATTTGGCCGCGGAAGTAGTGAAGTCGCGCGGTAGCGATATCTCGGGTATCAGCATCTCGGGCATCGGGAGTCGAAGAGGGAGTCATTTAATCTCATGAGGAGTGAAGTCACGAGGGAGCGAGATCGCGAGTTCGGCGTTTCGGCATCTCGTGTATTGGAGAGTGGAAATCCTAGCGTTTGGTGTCATGAGTGGTGAGACCGCGACAGAGAAAAGTTTTGATAAGGGGGAACGAAGTCAACGTTGACTGGCACATCGGGTCTCAGGGATTTGAGAGCCCAGAGATAGACCGTGATCTCGCGAAGCTGCGAGTTCCGATTTTCCCGATAAGTGAACAAAGGGGAAGTCGAGTGAAAGAACTGTGGGTGCAGATCTTCCAATTGGGAGATAGAAGAGCATTGACGCTCTTTAGGCCGAGAGAAAAGAAGGTCCTGAGGAGGAGAACATGCTCCGAGGAGTATGCTAGCCATCATCAAGTGGTATCAAAGCGGGAATTCTTTGCTTTCTGTAGAAGAGAAGAGAATTCGCCATGCCTCCCAGAAGAGAAAGGCAGTCACCGGACCCAGAAGATAGTGAGGTGCGAAGAAGAGGTAGGCCGGCAGGAAATCCAAAAATGGAAAGGCAGATGAGAGATCTCCGAGCAAGGCTTGAGGAGATGGAGACAGCTCAAAGACGTGGAGTTGGTGCAGGGGATCTTATTGATTCCGAGGTTGAAGAGGAAGCTGGACATGAAGAGGAAGTCACAGTAGAAGATGCATCAACTGAGCAGTTGATCAAATCCATTGCAAGGATGGGTGCGAAGACGAAAATGGACATTCCAATATATGAAGGAAATCTGGATGCAGAGGAGCTGCTAGATTGGATTAGAGCTCTCGACACATACTTCGATTATGAAGATGTTTAAGAAGATAAGAAAGTCAAGCATGCAGTTACGCGCTTGAAGGGACATGCAGCATTGTGGTGGGACGAGCTACAAGCTGATAGACGCTGCAAAGGCAAGCAGAAGATCAAGAGTTGGGATCGGATGATCGCAAAAATGAAGGGGAAGTTCATCCCAAGGGATTATCAAATCACACTGTTCAGGCGAATGCAGAACTTGAGACAGAAACTGATGACAGTGAAAGAATACACTAAAGAGTTCTATCGACTAAACATCAGAGAAGGTCATCGGGAGAGCGATGATGAGAAAGTTGCTAGATATCTAAATGGTCTGAGATACGACATTCAGGATGAATTGAGCATGATAACCATCCAAACGGTGGAAGATGCTTACCAATTGGCTCTGAAAGCCAAGGAGAAGCTGAGCCAAAAGTAAGGACAGTGAGGGCGAGGCAGAAGCCAGCTAAGAGGCAAGGCAGTTACCCAGGACAAATTCCAGAATCCCAAAGAGGAATGGAAGAAACCTCAGGGTAGGGTTGAAAGAGGTGGAACCTCACAGAGGCAACCATATGTTGAGCCGAGAGGACAGCAAAATGATCAGCGAGGTGATTATGCTAATGCAAACACTCTTCCTCGTACTAGAGGTCGGGGTAGAGGAAGAGGTGGAGTAATCACATGCTTCACATGTGGAAAGAATGGGCACAAGTCATATGAGTGTCCAGAGAAAAAGAAGGATACAGAGGAAGCTCACATCGTAGAAGTGCAGAGGCATGATGCTGAAGCTGAAGACGCAGAAGGCGGAAGATCTCTTGCGATGCATAAAGTCCTTTTGACACCCGAGAAGGAGGTGGAAAACTCAGTCCAAAGGACCAGACTATTCAGAACAGCTTGCAAGACCAAAGATAGGGTATGCAAGGTGATAGTTGATAGTGGTAGCACGAATAATCTCGTATCCACAGAGATGGTAGAGAAGCTAGAGTTGGAGACGACTGATCATCCCAATCCATACAGAGTTTCGTGGCTACAGAAGGGACACCAGGTAAATGTTACTAAGCAATGCTTGGTTGAGTTCAAAATAGGGGGATACAATGATAAGATCTTGTGTGATGTTATTCCATGGATGTATGTCATCTATTGCTGGGTAGACCATGGCAATATGATAGAAATGTGACTCATGATGGGAGAATGAACACATATACTCTGGAGAAGAATGGGAGAACCCATATGTTGCTTCCGATAAAGGATAAGGAGGTGAAGTTGGAAGTAAACAACACAATACTTCTCATGAGTGGGAAAGAACTTCTTACAGAGGTTGAGAAGAAAGAAGATCCACAATTGTTTGTGGTTAGGAAGCCAAGAATTATTCTGACTAGCACAAGAGTGGATGATTTGCCGGATGAAGTTCAGGAACTGCTGGAAGAGTTCGCTGACATCATAGTGGACGAATTACCTCATTCGTTGCCACCAGTAAGAAGTGTGAGTCATCACATAGACCTCATACCAGGAGAAAGTTTGCCGAATAAAGCCACGTACAGGTTGATGCCACAAGAAAATGAGGAAGTCAAAAGACAAGTCCAAGATTTGATGGATAAAGGATTGGTCAGGGAAATTTTGAGTCCATGTGTTGTTCCAACAGTGCTCAGTCCGAAGAAAGACAGAGGCTGGAGGATGTGTACTGACTCAAGAGCGATCAACAAGATAACCATTAGATACAGGTTCCCATTTCTGAGAATGGATGATCTGATGGATTGCCTAAGTGGGGAAAATTATTTTTCAAAGATAGATTTGAAAAGCAGATACCACCAAATTCGCATGAGAGAAGGCGATGAGTGGAAGACAGCCTTCAAGACAAACGAAGGACTGTATGAATGGCTAGTCATGCCATTTGGTTTGACGAATGCACCGAGTACATTCATGAGGTTGATGAACGAAGTCCCAAGGGAATTCATCGGAAAGTTCGTCATTGTTTATTTGGATGACATATTGATTTATAGTAAATCAGAGGCTGAACATTTGAAGCATTTGGCCATTGTGATGAGAAAGTTACAGCAGGAGAAGCTGCTGATTAACATGAAGAAGTCCTCATTTATGAAGACACAGCTCATTTACTTGGGTTTTTTTATTTCAGCTAATGAGTTGAGAATGGATCCGGATAAGGTGGAAGTGATCAAGAATTGGCCATCACCGAGAAATATTTTCGAGGTAAGGAGCTTCCATGGTTTAGCTAGTTTCTAATGAAAGTTCATCAGAAATTTTAGTGGAATTAGCACAGAGATGATGGACACAGTGAAGAAGCGGCATAAGTCTTTTCATTGGACAACAGAGGCTGAGAAGAGCTTCAATCTGTTGAAGCGAAAGATCACAGAGCAACCAGTGTTGGTGTTGCCGAATTTTCTGAAAACATTTCAGGTGAAATGTGATGCCAGTGGGTATGCCATAGGAGCGGTCTTAAGTCAGGATGACATACCAGTTGCATATTTCAGTGAGAATCTAGATGACGCGAAGCTGAAATACTCCACATATGATAAAGAATTCTACACTATCATACAGGCGCTAAAGAAGTGGAGGCATTACTTGATCCCAAAATAATTTGTATTATACAGTGATAATCATGCATTACAGTTTGTGACTCAACAGGAGAAGTTGAATTAGAAACATGCAAAATGGGTAGAGTATATGCAGAATTTCACATTCGTGATTAAACACATTTCAGGTACTGCTAACAAAGTGGTTGATGCTTTGAGCAGGAAATGTTTGTTGCTGCAAGAGTTTCAAGTCAAAACCTTGGGTTTTGAAAATATCAGGGATATGTACGCAGGAGATGCAGATTTTGGAGAAGCGTATGAAGAAGCTGAGAATCCATTTCTCAGAGATCGGAGTCCTTGGATAGATTATATGATCCAGGAAGGATTGTTGTTCAGAGGCAATCAACTGTGTATTCCAAATTGCTCCATGAGGGAGAACCTGTTGAAGGAGAAACACAGCAGAGGTTTAGCAGGTCATTTCGGTCACAACAAGACATTTGCAAAGCTGAGCGAGTCATATTTTTGGCCAGGGATGCGTGCGGATGTTAATCGGTTTGTTGACAGATGTCGGATTTGCCAGCATTCAAAAGGGATAAAGCAGAATGCAGGTTTTTACCAGCCATTTCCCATACCAGAGAGGCCATGGGAGGCGATAAGCATGGATTTCATATTGGGATTGCTGAGGACACAAAGAGGTGTTGATTCCATATTTGTAGTCGTGGACAGGTTTTCTAAGATGACACATTTTATTCCATTCTAGAAGACCAGCGATGCGACACACATCGCAAATCTGTTTTTCAAAGAGATCGTTAGACTTCATGGATTGCCGAGAAGCATAGTCTCGGACAGGGACACAAAATTCATAGGACATTTTTGGAGGACGCTATGGAAGAAGCTAGGAACTAACTTGGCGTTTAGTTCTGCTTATCATCCTCAGACGGATGGACAGACAGAAGTGGTGAATAGAAGTCTGGGAGATTTGTTGAGGAGCTTGGTGATGGAGCACCACAGCAGCTGGGATAGCGTATTGCCACAGGCAGAGTTTGCATATAATGATTCAGTGAATCGGAGTATAGGTAGAAGCCCATTTCAGGTTGTATATGGGATACAGCCGAGAGGAGTTTCTGAATTGCGGGATTCAGAACAGATTGCTACTAGCAGCGCTAGAGCAGAAGAATTCACTGAGGCGATGCAGGAACTTCACAGTCAGGTGAAGCAGTGACTACAAAGCTCAAATTAGGAGTATAAGTGCAGAGCAGATCAGCATCGGAGACAACTTCAGTTTGAGGTTGGTGATCTAGTTCTGGCACACTTAAGGAAAGAAAGGTTCCCGAAGGGAACATACAATAAATTGAAGGTGAAGAAAATCGGGCCATGCAAGGTTCTGAAGAAATTAGGAGAAAATTCTTATGAGATTGAGTTGCCGGATGGCATCGGGATATCTCCGATATTTAATGTTGCGGATTTATACCCATATAAAACTGGAGAAACAGAAAATGGAATTGACGAGCCAATAGTCCAGTGGATGAAACAATTACCAGTTGCAGAGAAGCCACAGATGGAATGCATACTGGACAAGTGAGTGGGTAAGAAGACCAGAAGAAAAGAATACTTCGAGTATCTGGTCAAATGGAAGAACCACCCAGTGGAGGATGCTAGCTAGGAAACCGAAGCAGTGATACAGAAGCATGGACACACCGTGCAGGAGCTCATGGATAGGAGCCCATGAAATTTTTCAAGCGAGGGAGTATGATGCAGGAGCATCGCCAGATCATCAAGAGAGCCAGCGCAGAGGAAGAAAGACATTTGGACAAGCAACACCAATTTTGAAAATGATTTGAAATTGTTGTGCGATCTTAAATGATTCATTTAAGATATGGCGCACTTGTATATTGTAATGGACCTTGAGCGGATAGCTCACGTCCTTAGGTAGATGAGGCATTTAATAGAATTAATGTAAATTTAGATAGGAATTTAATTTAGATTTGATAGCTTTAGAGCTCGAGAGGAAAACGGGATATAGATACCCTCCTTTGTACATTGTATTATGAATGGTGGTAAAAAGCAGAAAGAGAGAAGAGCATGCAGAGAAGTGTATGAAGAACACCCATGTACAGACATTTGAATTAATAGAAAGAGTTCTGATTCAAATTCATGGCTTGTGTTATTCTCTGTGTATTTATGTTAATATGCTCATGAATGTTTACTTTCTGTCATACATTTGCTTTTATATGCTGTGTATGTGATTCATGGTTAAACTAAAGTATGTGAGAACAAGGAGTTAGTTTCAATTGTTTCTCTATCTTGAACCATAGAATTCTTGTAAGGAGTGCAGTTGAATCGTCCGCAAGGAGTGCGTTGACAGAAGGGTTCAGATAGAGGTAACTTTTGTTCTAAGTTCTCAGAAGTGCAGATTTGGCACCGGAGCCATGCAAGGCGTGCGCAGGCTAGATGAAGACTCAGAGTTGCGATTCTTAGCAAAGAGGCTGAAATATTTTTGCTGCAGGTGTGTGCAGGGTCGAAGACTTCAACACTTAGTCGTGTTTGAATATTTGCTGCAAGGAGTGCGTGTAAGAAGTTTCCCAGAGGAACTCGAAAGCTGCGAGAAAATCTCAGGAAGGATAGACCTTCGAGTTCGTCGAAGGACAAGTGAGAAAGTGGTGCCTTGAAGGTTGTAAGGAACGTCGTAGGTTTGTGTGCAAGGTGACAAGTTCTGTGGAAGAACGGATCGTCATTTCGTGGATCGAATAAGGGAGAAACGGATGGACAAAATTCTCCGAGGAGATTTTGCGAAGTGTCGTGGATCGTTGGATCTTGTGGGTGCAAGAAATCTATAGTGCAGGAGCGGAAGAAGGTTCGAAGCTCAGGAGAGCAGGATCCGTCGATAGGGATCACGAGGAGCATTGGTTCTACTCATGGATCGGCATATCAGGAGTTCGTGGGGTGAAACTCCAAATCTATGCAATGGGAATCGCGATAGAGAGAGAAGCGATATCCCGAAAACTACGTAAGTAGTGTGGGCCACAGAGGTTAGTGGAGAACATGTGGCAGAAACCATCGGAGGTTCGGTGTCTTGGGCATCGGGAGTCGACGGGGAGATTATTTGGCCATGGAAGTAGCGAAGTCACGCGGTAGCGATATCTCGGGTATCGGCGTCTCGGGCATCGGGAGTCGAAGAGGGAGTCATTTAATCTCACGAGGAGCAAAGTCGCGAGGGAGCGAGATCGCGAGTTCGACGTTTCGATATCTCGTGTATTGGGGAGTGGAAAGCCGAGAATTTGGTGTCGCGAGTGGCAAGACCGCGACAGAGCGAAGTTTCGATAAGGGGGAACGAAGTCAGCATTGACTGGCGCATCGGGTCTCGGGGATTTGAGAGCCCAGAGATAGACCGTGAGCTCGCGAAGCTGCGAGTTCTGATTTTCCCAATAAGTGAACAAAGGGGAAGTCGAGTGAAAGAACTATGGGTGCAGATCTTTCGATTGGGAGATAGAAGAGCATTGACGCTCTTCGGGCCGAGAGAAAAGAAGGTCCTGAGGAGGCGAACGTGCTCCGAGGAGTACGCTAGCCGCCATCAACATCTCATCCATCAAATAAAGATTTGGTAGAAAGAAGTGTGAGTGAATGGAAACATGAATCCACCCTATGTCCTTCTCATGTACATGCCAACCTATTAATATAATTTCATTATATCCTAATATGAGTACCCTTGATGACAATGTTCTACGATTAATGTTCCTATCAATAATGGGGAACTATGACTTCTGACAATATTGCTAATAGATTTTGGGGAGAATTCCCACTAAAAAAGCGGTGGGTTTGTCATCTTATGAACTTAAACCTACCACTTATGTGTGTTGCTTATGTGCCTCACTTAAGTTCATCGCTTATGTGCCTCGCTTGAATTCTTTTCTAATCCATGCACCTTCACAAGTAAAAATACCAAGGAGGCTCTGAATAGATCTCTAAATGTCCCATTTTCAAATTATTTATGGACAAATCCCAAAATTAATGGATTTACTTGATCTCTCTAACGGAATACATGTTAACAAAGGTATAGAAAATTTTATGGAACACAATAAATATATGCAGCAGTATGTGAAGCAAACATTGTGGGAGACAAATGAATCATATATTATTAAAGGTGATCATCATAGAAGAGTAATTGAATTTTAGGTTGGAAAGTTGGTTATGCTTCATCAATGGAAATAAATGTACCCTCAAGGTACCTTATATAATAAATTGAATCACGAGGAAATTGTCCCATATTCAACATAGTAGATCTATATCCTTATCACCCAAAAGCGCATAATGTGACAAAAATAATTACCAAAGAAAAAAAGAGAAGGGATTAAGTATGTTGTTGACACAAACAATCAAGCCAAAACATATAAAATCTATTTAGTCAAATAGAAGGGTATGAAAAAGTCATAGAAAACATGAATTAATAAAGAGTAGGTATATAAATTTTGGCTTGTTGTGATAAGGCTAGAAGGGTAGACACCCCCTAGGAGTGGGACCCCCTTGCGCATGTGTCTTCGAACTTCTAGGGGTTATAGTGGAAGCTAGCTAGATTTGAACTTGTGTCTCGCCTAGGTAATTATCCAGGGAAATTACAAATTCCTCTAGTTCTAAAAAAAACACTCTAATGTCTAACCCACTAACCATTAAACTAATTATACCCATAACCACTAACTCCTAATACCTAATACACTAACATGTGAATATTTG
>JASDQU010415479.1:0-10333 GCA_032191745.1 Picea mariana
CCTTTCTTTTGACCTCACTGTTAGATGTAAAGCAAGATGATTCCTTGCTTCTGACCTCACTGTTAGATGTAAAGCAAGATGATGTGTGTGATCCTTGCTTCTGACCTCGCTCTTAGACGTAAATCAAGATGATTCCTTGCTTCTGACCTCATTGTTAGACATAAAGCAAGATGATGTGTGTTCCTTTCTTCTGACCTCACTGTTAGATGTAAAGAAAGAAGATGATGTGTTCCTTGCTTCTGACCTAGTTGTTAGACGTAAAGCAACATGATGTGTTCCTTGCTTCTAACCTAGTTGTTAGACGTAAAGCAAGATGATGTGTTCCTTGCTTCTGACCCAGTTGTTATAGGTAAAGAAATATGTGACTTGCACTGAGCTACCAGCTTAACAGCTATGACATAGAGCCAATCTAGTACTGTGATGGGCTAGGCTAGTGCTGTGATAAGGTATCATTTTTATACTGATACATATTGATGCAGATGATGATGGCATTCTTTCGAGAATGACGATGTTTTTGATGAAGAAAACTTCTAATGATTTATAGATACGCCAGCCAAGATGATATTGATGATGTTGTCCTCCTACCTGATGTTGTTGATGATGTTGTCCTCTCTCTCTCAGATGATGCTATTGAAGAATAACCTTCTTGTTAAGGGGGAGTGTTGAAATAATGTAGATGCAAAGAGTATTCTTATTATTATTGATATTTTATTTATAGGATCAATCCCCATTGTGGATTGATCATGTCGGATATTGTAATAGGACCAAATCCCCTTTTGTGGATTGGTCAACAGACAATTATAATAGGTAGAATAAGAAGTCAACACCAGTAGTTAATAAGAATACCCAGAAATACAATAAAGGTGGGTTTACCCACCCAGATTGAGAATTCGGCCCTACCAATGAAGAGACACTTCACACATGCCAAAACTTGTATAAATAAAGGAGGCTAGTGCCTCATTTGATCACAACTCACTTGCTCAGTTTGAGAGACAAGTTCTGATCTGTTACTGGCAAACGAGAGAAAGAGTGGCGCATATCTTGGGAGAGGACTTTTTGTTTTAGCATAATATCTCTTGGCATTGTATTGGCTATTTATATTAAGGAAGTTTTGTTGGGTTTTCTTCCCCTAGAGGGTTTCCCGGGATAAATGTTGTGTCTCTTGTGAATGTGTATTTCTTAGTGATCTTGTTCTTATGTTGCTATTATCTATTGAAATGCAAAGAACTATAATAATGGCATAAACATTAACAGGATCCATAGTGATGCACCTATCCAACCAAAGATAACCTTCATGATAGCACGACAAAAGGATTTTAATGCAAGCGTTAACCTCTTGATGTCGGTCGAAGTGGGGGATCTTCATTACGTTTAGGATCTTCGATCTCGTGATCTCCTTAATCCACGACTAGGGAACTATATTTGGCTTCTTCCTAGTAGTCTTTGTCAGGTACCTATGCGGTGAGGCATCACATAGTTCTTTCGGTCTCCAAGGTTGAAGTCACTGATCTTAAGAGCTAGGATCAGTCCCAATTGAGGTCTGACTGTGTGTATCCCCTTCGGGAGGTACACAGTGATCAATGTGTACTCAAATTCACGTGGGACGTTGTCATGGCTAACTACACCAGCCAAAGGTGGGATGTAATCCAGAAAGATCGACGGGATATGCTTTGCATTCGCCAGATCATCGCGATGTTTTCTTCTTTTCTCAGCCACAGTTCAACTAGAACAACATGTAGTTGAGGGGTATTCTTGCAATATCTGGTTGACAATGTCTATATTCCTAAAGACATGACTTTCTTAGCCATGAGGTTGATCAAAATCTCTTCCACAGACTTCTCTAGTGCGATATGCTCACCCGATATTCACACTTGTAATAAAATAACTCGGGTAGGAAAATGGACACTCAAGGTAATCGAACCAATGGTGAGGTCTAGACAACACATCACAGTATGCAATTGGTTCTCTGTTACCTCTGATATCTCACTTTGCAAAAAGTGGTCCCGACACAGCATCTGACGGGTTAAATAAGAAACATCGTAATAGATTCCTCCAACGAGTCGGAGTTCCTCAATCAATGTGATTCCATCCATTATGGCGTGGTCCCAACGGTCCAATGGAGATTGTTCGGCAATAACTGCATTTCTAACCGTTCCAGAGCATCATTCTAATGGTTGGGATGCCTCCAACGATCATATAGCTTCACCGTGGTGAAGTGACATTCTGCGTTGTTCTACTATTCCGGTGAGGTTCAACTTCTGTAGATTTGTCTCTTGTGAAGTATTTACTGAGACTTCCTATAGTCTTTCTAACTTTTCTTTCTTCATACTGAGATTTATTGCCTTCTTTCCTGTGATCTGAGTCTTTGTATTCCTCTTTCGGTTCTCATTCTTATTTTCTCTTAGTGTAGTAACTTCGCACTACTGAGGGTCTTTCAAAGGGTTCAAAGGTAACACTTCTTCTCTTATTATTTCCGGGGTGGATGTTCTTCTCTCCTGCATGGATAGGTTCTTTAAGATGTCTTGTGTTCTTTTAACTTTGAAAACTAACTTCGACTTGTCCTCATGTTCTTGTATTAGTCGCTCTATTTTTCTAGCTACGAAGTCCCTTAATTCTTATTTTTTCTGTTTTGTAGCTTCTTCCTCTGCTTTCCTTCGGATCTGATCTTTCTTAATCCAGGTCTTCCCTAACAAGAGTGAAAAAGTAGCATTTTTCTCAACAAACTTAATGACTTCAAACTCTTCTTCATTCAATGTTCCATGAGCAATCACATGTACATTAGTAATTCTACCACATAGGCTTATCATCTTTCCTTTAAATAAACCTATATTTCCCAATGAAGGAACCATAACAGGCTTTCCCAAAATTTCCCAAGTGATTTCTGGTATAATATTCACTTGTATTTCCTCGTCCAAGACATAGTCTATGTTGAAGTCTCCTATTCTTGTTTCTATGCACTAATTTTCTTTCAATATCTTTGGTAAATTGATGTCTTTGTGATCATTCAATGTTTCTTTCAGCTGTAATAACATAGTCTCTGATTATTTCTGGTTTTCCAACATATCCTTGGTCCCTTGACCTTCTTCATAGTTTTCTTATCTCATGTTCATTTTTTCAACTTTGGCAATCATTCTAGGGAAATCCTCAACCTCATGACCAATAGCTTTACAACAAAGACAAATAGGACCTATACCAGGGCATTCCTTAGTAATATGTCTAGGTATTCTGCATTTGTAACATAGTGTCAATCCTCTCTTTCTTTTAAACAATCCCCAAACTTTTATGTACTACACACTGGGATCACAGTGGTGGACCTGGTATCTACAAAAATTCTTTCTAGGTTCCTACATCCACTTGTTAGTCCAAGAATTCTTTCTATGCATAAGAATAACATATCTTTCACTACCTTTATTAAATTTATTCAGATCAAATCTTCCTTCTTCTAGCTATGCCCTAGCTTTCAAACTAGGAAAAAATCTATCAAACATACCTAGATTCATACTTTCGAAGCAAAAATTTCTACTTATCTTACCTTTACCAGAGCAAAAAGCTTTAAGATATTACCTCTTTCTTTCAGATTGGGCTTCCCTCTTAGCAAAGAGCTTCACAAGTCAAGTAGAGTAATGCGCACTACAACAATATATATATGCACAGAGCTTTCTCTTTCCTTCAGTTCCCAACAATCACAGTTTCAGTCCCAGCAATAGAACCATTTTTGGGGACAGGGACAGACCCAGGGTTCAACACTACAACAACGCACCAAAATAACCCTAACTACCAGCCCTTTCAGCAACACCTGTGAAGAAGATGAAGTCTAACCCGAGGTAGAGGCAGGGGATGTTGTAGGACTCAAGTTTCTACAACCTAGATGGGACACAGATCTGTGATTACAATACTGAATAGAGAAATTATCCAACAATATGCATTAAGTTATTATTCTTAGTCACATCACAGATTAAACCCTAAGTATAAAACAACGCAGTAATAACCAAATCAAACACATCCAACCACATAGCATTAACTCAAATCTTCCAATCATTTACCATTAATAGAGCACTAAGCATCCAACATACATCAAGATCAGTACACTAAGCAGATAAATACATAAATATGATGAATAACATTGAACAAAGCACATCAACATAGGATATACATGGTTCACCCTAGTGTGGGGCTATGTCCACCAACTCTTCTTATTCTTTATTGATCTTCAGGCTTTCTACATTCTTCTACTCCTATGCGCAAAGCCACAGAGCCTACTCTGCAAAGGAAAGGAGATCTATGTGCACCTTGCCAGATCCTCCTTCCCAAATTAAGTTAAGGCACAAAGCCAACTCCTGAATAGCACAAGGCTAGATAATTTGTCTACACAAAGCCTCTTAAAATCACCTGCACTTAACTCTGCAAGTATTAACACTTTCTTTCACAAATCCAACACTTACAACATAATATGAACATAGCCAATCGGTACTCATGCACTAGGCCGATCCCAAGTACTTAATTGTTCCTCTTTTCACAATGCCCCTATTCTTTCTATTGTGCTCCTCGTAGCTTCTTCCCTTCGATCATGCACTTCTTTCAAAGTGCTCGACACTGCTTGAAGTTCTAACTCTTCTACTCTTGATTGAAGTTGTTTAATGGCGTCAACGAGATTCCCCACTTGGATCTCTGTTGACTCTGGTTCCTCCTGTGCCAAGACTAGCACAAAGTGAATTTTCTAATCATGACCTCTTTGATCGCAATCTTCTCTATGAGCAATTGGTATTTTTCTTCTTGTATCTTCACATTGTTCTGCTCGAACTTCGCCTGATTTTCACTTTTCTCCTATTGCGCAACTCGAATTTTCTCTAGGACCTCCTCTTTTTCTTGCCTTAAGGCCTCCCTGGCCTGCTCCTTTTCTTCCTGGGCTCGACGGAGTCAAGCCTCGGTTGCATATGCTAGCCTCCGTAATTGGGTGGGCTCATCCCCCAATTATGCACTTTATGATGAAGAAGGTGCAGTGAATATTGCACAACTCAAATGTATAGCTTGTTGGATGTCTTTGAGCTCCTTATCTATCATGTCATACATAGTTTCTTTCTTTTCTTCATGTCTCTGTAGGATATATTCTTAATCATCTTCTACGGCTATGATGATGAGCTCAATATCATCCACTGTGAGCACATTTTGTGACTAAGGCTTATTGGCGCGAGCCTTCTTTCTTATCGAAGGTTGTCTAAATTTTAATACAAATTATGTATTTCCTGGATTATCATGATCTAACAATTATATGACACTATTAAATAAAGAATATCTTCTACAAATATTCTTATGGAATTTAAAACACGATCACCAATTGCAATATCAAGAAGAAAGATCAATCACACATAACATAGATGTTTTACCAGGAAAGCATTGCCGAAATTACTAAGATAACTGAGAGGGGGGGGTGAATCAGTTGTTATTGTGCTTAAACAATATTAAGTCTATTAAAACATTCTTAATCTTTCTTCAAGTGATCATCAATATTATACAACAAATGGACAACATAAATAATGAGCATCAGTCATGCATAAGATATACACAGAGACAGATTTTCACGAGGAAACCCATAAGGGGAGAAAACCTCTTCTTCTTCGAAATGATAGGCAGTCTTTTAAGTTTTGTACATCATCTATAATTGAGGACCAACTCAATCTGAGGCTACTACCTCTATTTTAAAAGCTCCAACTTGTTTAAGAGCACCAACTCTCTGGTTTCTCTAGCACCCACTAGAAGGAAGCATCAACTCCTTAAGTGTTCTAGCACCAACTGGATGGAAGCACCTACTTCCGCTTATACAAGCACCAACTTGTTTGAGAGCACCACCTCTCTGGTTTCTCTAGCACCCACTAGAAGGAAGCACCAACTCCTTGAGTGTTCCAGCACCAACTGAATGGAAGCACCAACTTCTAGTTACACAGGCTCCAACCTATATAATGGAGAACAGTTGTTCTCCCTTGGACCACCCTGCCACCCTGGTTTCTCTGGCTGCAACCAGATGGAAGCTACAACTCCCTGTGTTCAAGCACCCACTTGAACCTCTGAGGACAACAGTCCTCCCTAGCACCTTTCTACCACCCTGATTATAAATAAATGATTGAATAACCAACAACACAGATAAACTGATTCTTACCACTTCTTCTTTGTTCTGTAAATCTGGTATGTTTCTAATTGTTCTACCATTCTTCTCTTCCTCTGTCTGTTTTGCAATTATGCTCTACTTCAAGGTGTTCTACAATTCTTCTCTTGCTTCTGTCTATTCCTCATATGTTACTCATCTCTGAGTTTTATCTCACACTCTGCATACTATCGGTCTCACACTGCGGATACTGTAATTTTCCCTTTCTTACAGCTCAACTCATTTTTCATTCAGAATGACCAACCACACACAGTCATTGTGTGTTTCTTTTTATATTCTACAACCCCTTCGGTTACCCCTCAAATCCCTAGAACAACTCTTCAGTAACTGAAACACCAATCGTCCAAGAACCATGATTTTGTTCTGCTAACTAAATTGTAACTGAACAGTTAATCATGAAGAGAAACAATAACCCTTTGATCATATTCCTGATTAACCTGCACCGTTGGATTATAAATGATGGGTCTTGCGCTTACTCCATATGCCCACTGGCTATGACCACGGTCCTAATCAAAATGCCTTTCGCATTTCGGCATTTCATCAATTCTTGTGATGAGATATCTTGATGCTCCATGTCGGGATCCCCGAAACTCCGAAAAAGGAGCTTAGCTGGACTAGCTTCGATCATTTCGGCATTTCATGATTTTGCATGTCACGAATTCCTGTTGCGAGGCATCTCGAATCTCCAAGTCGCGATCTCTGAAATGGAGTTTAGTTTTTATCGTCTTTCACAATTTCGCATTTCGACATTTCACGATTTCGCATGTCACGAATTCTTGTTGTGAGGCATCTCGACTCTCCAAGTTGCGATCTCTGAAATGGAGTTTAGTTGTTATCACCTTTCACAATTTCATATTTCGGCATTTTGCGATTTCACATATCTCGAATTCCTATTGCGAGGCATCTTGACTCTCCAAGTTGTGATCTCCAAAATGGAGTTTGGTTGTTAGCGCCTTTTGCAATTTCGTATTTCGCAACTTCGGGACTCCTGTGATGAAGAGTCTTGCCTCTTGACTCCTCCAACTCCCAGTATCTGAAACTCCAAAATGGAGTCTTTGTTGATGTGCCAGTTTCACGATTTCGGCATTTCACATTTTGCAACTTCAGGACTCCTGTGATGAAGAGTTTCGACACTTCCAACTCTTGGTATTCGAAACTCCGAAATGGAGTCTTTGTTGATGTGCCTATTTTGGGATTTCGGTGTTTCGCATTTCGCAATTTCGGGACTCATGTGATGAAGAGTCTTGACTCTTGACTTCTCCAACTCCTGGTATCCAAAACTCTGAAATGGAGTCTTTTTTGATGTGCCTGTTTCAGGATTTCGGCGTTTGGCATTTCACAACTTCAGGACTCTTGTGATGAAGAGTTTCGACACTTACAACTCCCAGTATCTGAAACTCTGAAATAAATTTTATCTTCTGATACCCGAAATGGAGTTTATCTTTTGATCTTGCCATGCGATCAACATTGTGTTGTTGGTCATGATATTTTCCATCAATGACAAACACACATACTTTGCCT
Source organism: Picea mariana (assembly GCA_032191745.1). Classification (NCBI taxonomy): domain Eukaryota; kingdom Viridiplantae; phylum Streptophyta; class Pinopsida; order Pinales; family Pinaceae; genus Picea; species Picea mariana. The sequence goes on from JASDQU010415479.1 coordinate 7,682, forward strand.
CTGTCTGAAAACATGCCAACAATCTCCCCCTTTGGCATTGATGGCAACCCCTTGAAGAACATCCAATTATACCACTGTAGCAATGGAGTTTATCTTCTAATCTTTCCATACAATCAATGTTGTGTTGTTGGTCATTATCTTTTCCATCAATGACAAACACACATACTCTGCCTCTATATAAAAACATGCCAACAATCTCCCCCTTTGGCATTGTTCGCAACCCCTTGAAGAACATCCAATTATACCACTGTAGCATCTTTGAAATTACCACACTTTCTCCCCCTTTGACATCAATGTCAAAGAAGAGACACGCTCCCCCTGATCTATTGTAGTACGTACTCCCCCTGTCAACTATGAGCAGCTTAGAAATACAACATATATTCAATAAGTACTCCCCCTGACCAGTGAACAGATTAGACAAAAGAAGTTATAACCCCCAAATTTTGACGAAGATATCCAAAAGGGGTCGCTGCTAATGGCTTAGTAAAGATATCAGCTATCTATTTTGTGGAAGGAATATAATTCACCTAAAAAATTATGTTTGTAACTTGTTCTCTGAGAAAATGGTATTTTATTGGTATGTGCTTAGATTTTGAATGAAGTACAGGATTCTTAGAGAGACTGATGGCATTGGTGTTATCACAGTGAAGTGGAATGGGATTAGTGTAAGTTACCTTCAAATCTGCAAGAGTTTGTATCATCCATAAAATCTGAGTGCAGCAAGTAGCAGCAGCAATGTACTCTACTTCTATAGTTGATAAGGAAATAGATCCTTGCTTTTTACTAAGACATGCTACTAATGAGTCACCCAGGAAAAATGCTCCTCCACTGGTGCTTTTTCTCTCATCAACACAGTTTGCCCAATCTGCATTTGAATAAGAAGTTAACTAAAAATTCTGATTTCTGGGATACCACAGACCATAATTCATTGTTCCCTTCAAGTATTTGAATATCCTTGTGACAACTACCAAATGCCTTTGTTTAGGAGCAGACTGATAACGACCCACCATTTCAACAGCTTTCATTATATCAGGACGGGATGCTGTGATGTACAAAAGACTACCTATCATAGAGAGATATGTCCTTTGATCAACATCCAGTGAAATATCATCTTTACTGAGCTTGCAACCAACCACCATAGGTGTACTAACAGGAGAGGAATCCTCCATCTGAAATTTCTTCAACATCTCTTTCAAATATTTTTCTTGAGATATAAAAAATCCTGCAGAACTCTGTTTTACTTGTAAGCCAAGAAAATATGACAGTTCTTCTATCAAGGACATCTCAAACTCTGTTGGCATAGAGTTAGCAAACCACTAGACAGACGATTCATTAGTACAACCAAAAGTAATATCATCTACATAAACCAAAACAACTAGTAAATTATCACCTTCAGACTTAATGTAGAGTTTGTTGTCAACAGTACCTTTCTTGAACCCTTTGTCTTGTAAAAATTTGTCCATTGTATAATACCAAGCTCGTGGTGCTTGTTTCAGTCCATATAAGGCCTTCTTCAGCTTGCAAACATAATTAGGATTATCTGTCAATGAGAATCCTTCAAGTTGCTCCATATATACTTCTTCCTCTAGATCTTCATTAAGAAAAGATGACTTAACATCCATCTGATACACTTTAAAGTTCTTATGGCATGAATATGCAAGGAACATTCTAATGGCCTCCAATCTTGCCACTGGTGTAAAAATTTCATCAAAGTCCTGACCTTCAACTTGTGCATACCCTTTACAGACCAATGTGGCTTTATTTCTAACAACTTGTCCTTTTTCATTCATTTTATTTTTGAACACCCATTTGGAACCTATTACATTCTTATCTTCAAGTCTAGGGACAAGCTCTCAAGTATTGTTCTTCTCAATCTGATCAAGCTCTTCATTCATTTCTCTAATCCAATTATCATGTTGGCTGGCTTCATAAAAAAAATTAGGTTCAATCATAGATTAAAAAGCAACATGAGATTGTTCTGAGTCTTTAATCAATTTCCTTCTTGTCTGAACTCCTTTATTTATTTCTCCAATTATTTGATTTTCAGAATGATTCTTTCTAACAATTCTGAGAGGTAATTTTGATTATTTCTGATGATTTGTGTCATCTTGAGTATTCATATCTTCATCTGATTCATATTCTTCCCTTTTTTATCCTTGGACCTATTCATCTTCATATTCAACTATATCTTTTGTGCTTGGTTCAACACTGCTTACATTTCTGACCAGGATTTATTCATCAACTTTTATGTCTATATAATCAACCAGATTATGTAGTCTCTTATTGTAACATCTGTAACCTTTAATGTTTGTAGCATAACCCAAGAAGATACCTTCATCAGCCCTGTCATCATATTTGTCAATATTTTCATCATTGTTCTTGATATAACATTTACTCCCAAAGACTTTAAAATGCTTGATTGAAGCAAGTCTTCCAAACCATAGTTCATAAGGAGTCTTGTCACTGTGTGGCCTGAGATGATCTTTGTTAAGGATATGAACGGTTGTATGAATTGCTTCTACCCAATATGTCTGAGGTATGTTCCTTTCATTCATCATTGATCTTGCCATTTGCTGTACTGATCTATTATGCCTCTCAACAACTCCATTTTGTTGTGGAGTACTTGGAATTGTGTACTCTCTTTTGATCCCA
>JASDQU010415486.1:0-10382 GCA_032191745.1 Picea mariana
ACCATAATGAATCGGTTTAATCTTTTTACCTTCACCTTGCATCCTTTTCTTGCTGATGTATAACTAGACTTGATCTCCTGCCTTGAACTGATGATCAAATCGATGCATTTCATGCCTTTCCTTGTACTTGGCCTGGATTTTCTCCAAATGTTCTTGTACCGCCTGATGGATCAACTGGATCCGTTCAATGAACTTTGTAGCCCTATCTGCATCACTATGTCCTCCTACTGCAATGTCTTTTCCAAATACAAAATCCGAAGGAGACTTTGGCAAGTACCCCAAACAAGTTTCAAATGGAGATCTCTGAGTAGAATAATGTTTGGCTCGATTATACACATGTTGTACATAACAGAAATGTTCATCCCAAAGCTTAGGATGTTTGTTGCAATATGCATGAAGGAGGTGCACTACTGTCCTGTTCACCACCTCTGTCTTCCCATCTATATGTGGATGAAATGTTGTTCTCTTATTTAACTTGGTGTCCATAAGTTCCCATAAGCTTGACCAAAATTTCCCCAGAAATCTGGAGTCTCGATCAGATACAATAGAAGTAGGTAAACCAAAATGAACCCATACATTTTCAAAGAACATTTGAGTTGTTTGTTCAGTTGTGACCTATTTTTTACAAGGAATCAAGACACACATTTTGATGAACCTATCCACAACTACATACAGGTAATCATGAAATTTTCTAGACATAGGCAATCCCCCCACAAAATCCATAGATACACTTTCTCATGGTCTAGAAGGAATATGAAGTGGAGTGAACAATCCTAGCTTTTTGTTACTTGGTTTGCTTATTGCACACATAGTACATCCCTTTACATACTTAGACACATTTTCATGCTTTCGAGGCCAATAACAAAATCTTTGTAACTGAGCAACTGTTTTATCTACCCCAAAATGCCCTGCTATAAGAGAAGTATGTGCCTCTTTGATGACATGGACTCTTTCACTTTCTGGAATACATAACTTGCCCAAATGATACAAGAGTTTGTCTTTAATATGATAATTCAGTTCTTCTTCTCTTTTACCATTACTTAAAGTTGCATAGACTTCTTTAAAATCTTTATCCTCAGCATATTGTTCAATATAACTTTCATGAGTGATTGAATTGTGCTTAAGGATTGTAGCAATTGTACTAGGAGGCCCAGATAACATATCAACAACTTTATTATGAATTCCCTTTTTATATCCGATGACCAAGTGAAATTGTTGTAAAAACCCCATCCATCTAAAATTCCTTGATTGTTGTAGCTTAGTTTGTGATTGTAGATACTGTAATGGTTGATGATCAGTGTGTATTACTGTTTCTTTGCCCATTAAGTAATGTTTCCACTTTTTAGCACTTTGTACTAGAGCATGCAATTCTTTATCATAGGTTGGATAGTTAATTAGTGATGTAGTGAAGGTCTCAGAATGATAACATATGGTTTTTTTGTGCTGCATCAACACTGCCCCCCTGGCATAGTCACTTGCATTGGTTTCAATTTCAAAATACTGTTGGAGATCTGCCAATGCTAGAACATGAGATGTACTAATCTTTATTTTCAAAGTATTGAAAGCCTTCTGTTGGATTCCTCCCCACTAGAATCCCCTTTTCACACTTGTTAAAGCATGTAAAGGTGCTACAATCAGAGAGAAGTTTGCAATAAACTTCTTCCAATACTTTGTTCTCCCATGAAGATTCTTACTTCGGTTACATTCATAGGAATTAGCCAATTTACAATAACCTCAACTTTTGAGGGATCAATCTTAAGCTCTCCACCTCCTACAATGTAACCCAGATATACAAGAGATGTTTTTCCAAATTCACATTTTGATGATTTTATAAAAAGTTTCTCTCTTTGCAACACTGAAAGTGTCTGCCTAACATGTTGGACATGATCTTCCCTGGTCTACTGAATATAAGAATAACATCTAAGTAGACTATTACAAATTCATCAATGAAAGGCCTGAATACATCATTCATAACCCTCATGAAAGTAGAAGGTGCATTAGTAAGCTCAAATGGCATCACTAACCATTCAAACAATCCCTATTTTGTTTTAAAAGTAGTCTTCCATATATCCTGTTCAACAACCCTGATATGATGGTAACCACTTCTCAAGTCTAACTTAGTGAAATACACCACATGCTTCAGTTGATCTAATAAATCATCAATTTGAGGCAACGGGTAATGATATTTTACACTGATTTTGTTCAAAGCTCAAAAATCCACGAACATGCGCCATGTGCCATCTTTCTTTGGCACTGGTATGATAGGTGACCCACATGGAGAAGCACTAGGTCTGATGACCCCTTGTTCAACCAGCTCTTGTACCTATTTCTTTATCTCTGCATTTTCTAAGACTGATAACCTGTACATGCCAATGTTAGGAAGAGGAAAATTTTGCTGCATTTCTATCTCATGTTCAACTTGTTGTTTTGGAGGCAATCCTTTCGAGACTTGAAATAACTCATCATAGTTAGAAACAATTCTAACTATATCATCTTTTAACTTTGCATAACAATCTTTGAAAGTATCAATTCCGACAGTGTCTTTATCTTTTACCACCATTAAGAGATATCGCTTACTAACATTTACAATCATCTTCATCTGTCCTGAATTGATTAGTGATAAATTCAATTTATTCTGATGAACCCTTACTATATATTATTTTCCATCTTTAGTTAATTGATACTTATTGTCTTCACGATAGAATATTGCTTTTCTATCATACAAATATGGACTTCCAAGTACGATACCACATATATCTAGTGGAACTACGTCCAACTTGACCTCATCTATGAACTGTGCATTAATTACAAACTTTAGGACACATTGTCTTTCCACCTACAATTGATTATCATTATGAATCCATCCTAAGGGATATGGCTTCTTATGAGGTTTAGTGATTGATCCCAACTTTTTAACGATTGCTTCTGATATCAAATTTACTTGTGAGCCACTGTCAAATAGAGTATCAATTTTTGTATGTTTGGAAATTACCCTTATATGAAAAAGTTATGTTCATTTGACCTCATCAACTTCATTATCAACTTTTAAACACTGAATTGAAGAACTTGTACTAGATTCATAATTTTTACCTTTGATTCCTATCATTGTGACCTTTGTCACATCTCTCGAATCTGAACCCAAATTGACTTGAGATGTTGCAGTAGTATGTGGTTTTCCTTTATTCCCAAATTTTGCTGTTTTCAAATCTGGGTGAAGGATCCAACAACGATCCTCACTATGGCCTTCTTTCTTACAATGAGTACATGAGGTTTCTCCTTCTTCATTGTATTAGTTTTATTTCCTTTGAACTTATCTTTAACCTTGCCTTTAAACTTCCCTTCAGTAGATTTAAATGGTTTTACAAAATCAACATTTGCATTCTTGCCTCTAGATTCAAGATGAATCGCTTGCACACACACTTCATCTAAACTAGTAGGATTAAACATAAGAATGGTATGTCATAAATAACTATGCAAACCACCTATATACTTAAGAAATGTCTCTTGAGTATCCAATGATATTCCCAACAACAAATCTCTTTTGCGAAACTCCTATGTATAACTTTGAACAGTTTGTCCTTTTAACTGTCTAAAGTTATGCCATGACACAATAGCTTGTTGCATGTAGGCTAGAGGATAAAATTTCTTTCGTAAAGCGGATGCAAAATCAAGCCATGAAGAGAGAGTCTTACCAAACTTCTTAAGATCCTATTTTTTCTTTCTTTCCCACCAAACAAGGGTAGTTCCTCCCATCTTGAGACTAGCAAGATGGATCATAGTCTCTTCATCTATGATTCTCTGTATCCTACAATACACTTCAATTTGTCTTATCCGATTATCTAACTTTTCTGCATTTAGTTCTCCATCATACAAAGGCAACTCAAACTTAACATTAAGTTTTAACAAAGGCATATTAGACTTACGCTTATGTGTTTGTTTTTGTATGGTAGATGTTGTAGAATGAGAACTAGCAATTGACGTAGAATTGGAAGAAGAAGGAGAAGATGGCGGTGAAGGTGGCATAGGAGGAGGATTTGAAGTCTCTCCTTTCCCTTCAATTTTACCCTTCATTAATATCTCTCCCAAGTATGGTTTCATTCTCTCCAAGAAATCCTTATATAGCATTTTGACCATTTCAGACATGGAGAAAAGTCCATCTTCTAGTTTCTTGGTTCATGGAGAAAGATCTCCTTCTGAAGCCATTCATTTCTTCCTCAACAATCATTCTATCTTAGGAATGAATTAAGCCAATGATCCTTCTCCTCTCTGAGATTGCGATCTTGTAAGAATCCACCCTGCACTTGCTAAACCTTCCAAAACAACCAAAGCTCTGATACCAAAATACTTGATCCAAAAATGGAAGGAATAATAAAAAATTGTCTTATTTAGATGCTTAAAATTGTTTAAAGAGTTCAGTTATTAATTAACCATGTTGTAAAAATAGAGATATGAACAACAAAAAAAAGAGACAAAGACAACAAAAACTTGATAACGGAGTTCACCAATGAGTGGCTACGTCTCCGAGCTCACTTCCAAGTGGAGGACCTCTTTATTGATCTTCAAATGCTCAAGCTCTCTTACAATGGCTCCTTGTTGTTACATAACATGCTTCAGATTTGCTGCACAAGACCTCCTTTCTCAGAATCATGCATGCCTCATCAAACTTCTCTCACAAACATGACAAAAAGACCTCTCAAAACATGAGAAAAGGCCAAAATACATAAGTTGCTCCTCAAATTCACTCCATCAAAAAGTTACCCTCGAGCTCCAAAAGGCTTGGTTTATATAGGTTTTAGGCTCAACAAGAGAAGCCTAACTTCTCCTGAAGATCTGGCCTCTTTTTGGGATCAAATCCCCCTCCAAATGGCAAAAAATATCCTCAAACACCCAATTCTGGGCCAAAAATTAAGGTAAAATACCCACTCTGTAACAAAAAATTAAAAATAGACAGAGTAGCCCCTAAGGTTGGGTGCGCACCCCCTTCAAATCAGTCATATGAATCTCATATGGCCAAGCTCTAGCCCTTTGGGTTGCGCACTAGCCTTAGATAGGCTCCAGCTCCTGGTTTTGGGCGCATTCCATGGGACCTGTGGGTTATGGAGATACCTCTGCGTGCTTTCATGGGGATATGCTCCGAGCTATATGGTGGAGGGTGCCATAAGTTGTACGCTGGTGGTTTAAAAATAAGGTCCTCATGCCCTTTTTCTGATCAGTGGTCACATTCCATAATATAACCATGGGTTGGGGCTTAGCCCCAGCCCTTTTTCGCCCCACATAGCAATACTTTACACTTTATAATATATTTGTAAGGCTTTCATTAATAAGCCCCACCTATGGTGTAATGGCAAAGGGACTCAACCCAAGGTGCTTACTTGGACAGGTCATGGGTTCAAAACCCACAGGCCCCCCAAACTATCTTTTTAACATGGCTTACTCACCAAATGATTGGGTGCCACGTGGATGCCCATGCCTAGGCCATGTGGTACCACTACATTTTTCTGAAGATTTGACAAGTGTCACTTTGCAATTGGTCCATGTCTGCACCATCTTCTCAGTGTCAGGTCTCCACATGTCATTACCTACCTCTGCCATGTCAACATCATGAATTATCTTTGGTGATGTCATGCTGACATCGACATTGACTTTTTGCCAGTTGACCCCTTTGACTTCTTAGTTGTTTGAGAATATGATCAGAGTACGATAAATCTCGCATACATAGACCATTTGAGAAAGTAAATGTATGGCCAGAATCAACGTGACACGCTGGTCGCAATGGAATTGGTTTCATTCAATTCTGAGAACTTTCATTTTTTAGCATTGACATGGGGAGCCTCCTAGATCAAACAAGGAGCTCATTGGTTCAAGAATCTCAAATTCAAAGGAATCCCTTAGCACATGCTAATGGTTTCCAAGAGGCTGCGCTACAATGTCAAAGGTACACCAATAGTTTTATTTAAACCTCGATGACACGGTTTACTGTTGATACTCAAGAAATTTGTCACCTGTGAGGGACGATATGGACTAATTGTCCTATTTAATATTCGTTTTCTAATGGTTTTCCTAGGGTTTGGTTTAAATATGTTGTTCTAACTACTTAAAATCCTTCAAAAAATGGCTAGATTTTACCAGAGGAAAAACCTTAATGCTTAGTCTAGTTTATTTCATCATGACCTTATTCGAATTTTGGTCATTTCCTAATTATCAAAGGTTGGGGATAATTGGCAAGATTTCATAGATAAGTATGGGTTCGCTCCACCTAAAACTGTAATCGACTCACCTTTGCATTTTGATGATCCCACCAGCCTTTTCCTATCAGCTCCTTCTCTGAGAGACCTTCATGTCGACTTGCAAGGAAACCCTGTGTCAATTACCAAAAACCTTGTTGTTTTTCATAAATCATCCATAGGCACGATTTTGTTCCTAAAAAATCCTTAGAATATGTGTTGGATAATTTGAAGGGAAATATTCTTATTGTTCCTAGTCCTGGGCAAGATGTGGTTGTTTTAAATAAAATTAAAACCAAGAAACAAGGAAGAATTAAAACACAAAGGGTTCCCAATATTTATTTAAAGAACAAAAGATATGTTCGACTCCTTTCCAGAATGTTGAGGAATCGACATCACAATCGTGAAAAACCTATCCCTATAATTGATGTCAACGACCGAATTTCTATTGATGATACCGATGTTGATGCACCCCAATACAATTTCGTATCAAATTTGCCTCCTTTCTTAAAGGAACAACAAGGTTTCTCAAGTATTCAGTATGATCTCAAAAGGATCATGGAACATGGAAAATCTCCCACTACAGATCAAACTCGTCCATTACCAATTTTAGAACCGGTGTATTGTGAGAATTTTTTTGACTGGATCAAAAGATACTATCGAGATATTCCTTACCTACAAGCGTAGTTGAATCAAGTGATCACTCGAAACTGAGTTCTTGAAAGGGAAAATTATGATCTCATGGCTTACATTCGATCAAATTCACACATGGCCAATAAGCGTTTCAAGAGATCAATAAACGTGGTTATTAAAAACTCCACCAGTTTCAATGCCATTATAAACTCAGATTTGTCTGATGTTTCTCTTTCAAATTTCTAATTGGTAAATAGTTTTCTTATAATTTACGATTGGATTTATTTTGAATAATAAATGAATTCATTTTGATCTTTTTTATTTTATTTAGACCAACTACAAAATGGAAGATTTTGTAGCTTGTCTTTTAAATTATTTATTTGATTATTGTCTAATTTAGATTTTGTTTTCCTTGTCTTAGGTGAACAATAGGTCGATGTGCTATGATTAGTGGAATGATTCATAGGTTGAGCGTATAATGGACTTGTAATTTTTGTTTTTGAAAAACAATGTTTAATGATGTAACTGTTTTGGATTGTAAGACTTCAACATAATTATCTTTTTTGTTATTTTGTTTTAGTAAAATCTTATTTAAAAAGATCTGTCTCTATGTTGCATGATATGAGGAATAGATTGGGAACTTGTTTAAATAACACTTCTTGCCCAGTGATAGGGGCAATTCCTCCTGGATCATATGATGGACTTATTTTTTTGAAACTATATGGGATACAATTTACTCTTTGGCTTTTGTCCTTTTGTAGACTGTGCAATGTTTTCATTGTCTTCTCATGTAATTTTGGGATGTGAAATGTTATTTGTATCGAACTAGATTTAGTTTGTTATGCATATAATATTTCATGTTATGTTTTTCTCTACGTGGTTCATTATATTTTGGTTTTGTCGATATCTGTTATTGTTCACCTATCCAATCATTTTGAGTTTACATCTAATGTTATTTAGTTGGTAATACCATTTACTGAGAGTTGGAATTTCTTTCATTTTCAATTATTGGACATTCTAAAAGTCACATGATATATAATCATTTGTCATTCTGTCATCATATATTCATTCTGGAATATAAAAGACTTCTTTGAGTTTTTTTTTCCAGGAAGTATCATTGTTGCTTTTGTCATAGATTTATAATTGACACAGGTTAAGTGGAGCTTATACAAATACAGAGAGACAAATCTAGCTCACGTACTCTCGATCAATGTAAGGTTAGTTAATTTATTATTTATTTAATTTGTTGATATGTGAATGAATAGTGATTGCATCAATTAAATGTTAAATGCTTTGTCCATTATCGTTATATCATTTACAGTCTTATTCAGTCATTGTTTATTAGTTTGTCAGTTATAGTACTAGAGTAGTTTTGTTTATTTTTAATCTTGATTTGATTCATTAGTTGATAAAATTTATTTTCACAAGGCTTTGTTTAAACCTTGTAATTGTATATATCTATTGTACATAATCAATGTTAGTTAAGCATTTGCAAATAATGTTTCAATTGATAGAATTGTACCTTTAGTTGGTTCACATTTTTTAGTTATTTTAGAATCTTGGTTGGCTAATGAAGCCATAAAACCCGTCAGGGTAGATTATTCCAAATGTCTTGGGTCAAATAGACAACCTTGGTCGAGATCTTCCCTTCTCGTTGATGGTGTGTTAGAAAATCCTGTCAACACAACCTTCTAAGAAGAAGTTAAGGGTGAACTGGCAGAAGTTAAGGGTGAATTGAAATCCATCAACTCCACTCTTAACCAATTGTTAAAACAGTCCCAGGGCTCTCTTTCTTGTGAACAAAATTGACACTATGAAGGTGAGTAATCTTCCCATAATATGGCCTTTCATTTCAACTCCCTTCATTGTCACCCCCGTCTTCCTAGAGTGGAGGTGAGAAAATTTGATGTCTCGGATCCCATGGGCCGTGTCACTCAAATGGAGCATTATTTATCCTTGAATAACATTACTGATGAGTTGGAAAAACTTCATTATGGTGTCCTTAATATGGATCTTGAATGTTGGCAATGGTGGCAATGGCGCCAAAAGGCACGCTAAGGGTATGTTTCTTCGACACAATTTGTTGCAGAGCTTTATGAACACTTTGACACTGACACCCATTATTTAGGTCTTTTGACCAAGTTTAAATAATATGGCATAGTTGAAGATTTCATAGCCACCTTTGGCCACTTAGCTTTCAGCATGGAGGGCATGTTAGATGCCTTCTTCATGGAATGCTTTATCGGTGGCCTCAAAGATGAAATCCACACTCAGGTCCTAATGGATCAACCTCAAACTTGGTGGGAAGGTACTAAACAAGCCAAGCAAGCCCAATAGGTTGTATTTTCCCTAAATAAAAAATTCTCATTTATTCCTCACACTCGACCCACCAATCCTACCCATCATGTCACTCCTCTCAAGATCCAAAAATTATCTCAGGCAGAAATGGTTGAACACCAAGTCAAGGTTCTTTTCCATAAATGTGATGAAGAATATTTTGCAGGGCATAAGTGTAAGGAACATGAGTTTTTTATGGCCATTTTTGAGGATATTGATGACTAGGAGGTCAAAGTTTCCCCAGCGGAAGACATACCCCCAAAATATTATCCTACTTTGCCCTTTGATCCACCAGAAGTTGAACTATTGATTTCTTTGCATGCCCTCATGAGATTATATGCTCCCCAAGTCCTCAAGATCATTGGCTACATTATGTGCACAGGAAGGTCATAATTCTCATTGATAGTGCCAGCACCCATAATTTTATTCATCATCTCATTTTTTAGGAAATTGACGTAGGTGCACCAACCACGGGCACGTCGGCTCTCATAGGACCGTCTCTTCCTTAGGCTCGAAGAACTCTAAGGTCCTTCTATTTCCCTATCGGGAAATCTGCACCCACAGTTCTCTTCAGCGTGATCCTCCTTTCTTTACTTTCAGAGGATCGGAACTCGTAGCTTCGTGAGGTCATTATTGATCGCTGAGCTCTCGGATCCCTGAGACCTGATAGTCAGTCAAATCGCTGACTTTTCCCCCTGTCGAAACTTTCTCTCTATCGTGACTTCGCAACTTGCGACCTCGCGACCTCGCCGGTTGAACCGTCGAGCTCTCACTCGCGAACCCCCGAGATGCGAGAATTGAATGGAATGTTGATTCCTATCTCCAGGAAACATGCGTCCACTCGTCAACCACGTGGGTCCCGCCTTATGCCCTGTCACTCGCTCCCACACAAACCTCGGCACTTCGCAACTCGCGGATCCTAACGCCATGTATTTCGGGACTTCTCGCGGTGAGGTCCTGATGACTTGGTGCCACCTGTACTCCACTCGTCGACTCTGCTATGGCCCACACTATCCTCCAGCTGTCAAGATATCGCTTCTCGCGATCTCACGACTCTCGCATCCAATTTATAGGGTATTTTCTTGCGAGACTCCGATACACGATCTCATGTGTAGATCCAATGGTCCTCCTACAATCCATATCCAATGGTTATTACCCTCTCGCTTCTCACGTCCTCGTGACTTTGAA
>JASDQU010415490.1:0-10333 GCA_032191745.1 Picea mariana
CCAGGATGAGAAATTTCCTTTCAAGTTTGGAAAGTGGATTGAGATTTCTGATGGACAACGATTTCTCATTGTGGTTAACATGGGAAATGGTCCAGATTGTTGATTTATCATAGACAATGACTTCCCATTGTGGTTAACATGGGGACTAGTCTAGGGAAGTCTCTCTTCTTGAGGGCTACTAAAGAAGACTGGCCTGCCTCGCCAGACAATGATTTATCATTGTGGTTAACATGAGGAATGGTTTGTTTTGGAGGTTGGTACAAGACAGAATTTTCCTCTTGTGGTTAACAGAGGAAATGGTCCAGACAATCATTCCTTAAGGTTTATACATTCTCTCCAAGGTGCACTTTGATTAGTGTAGGAGGAATGGCCTAGGGTGGAGAATGGTCCAGGCTCAACAATAAGGGACATGCATTCCTTAGGGTTTATACATTCTCTCTAAGGTGCACTTTGATTAGTGTAGAAAGAATGGCCCAGGGTGGGGAATGGTCTAGGTTCAGAAGACAGGACAGTTATTCTTCAATGCTTGAAAAGAATAGTCAAGATATCTCATTGTTCTACTCTGAGGGCATATATTCCTTCAGATATCACAAATGTAGTGAAATATTGGCCCAGATGATTCAGTTTATATCATAACATTGTTTCTATGAAGATTGATATTAGATTATTGTTATGAAGATTGTATGACAGTAGATGTATACTACTGTGGTGGATGTGTTCCACTGTTCGTGACTATACGTTGTTGATCAAGTACTTGTGTGTTACTTAGTGTGGTAGTGTACTACTAGATTGTAGTTATGTACTACTATGAATAGACACAATTGTGTTCTATTTTGTTTAGTTTTCCTTGAAGACTATCAGGAGTATTGGAAATGATTATCAGTTAGATGGATAATCAAAGGACAAAGATTTCCCAAACGAAAAATGGTTTAGAGCATTTACTCTTCTAGATTAGAAGAATTGTTGTTGTATCACTCTATGGAGTGAGAATCATGTCTAATTACTTAGATAGAGTATGGTTTTGAGAGATGACGCAGTTTATGACACTAATGATGATGATGGTGCTCATGATCTAGTCATGATCTAGTTTATACAACTATGTTGATGATACCAGGTGAATGGTATGTTTTTGTGCTCAAGACCATTACCTGTAATACCTCCATAGCTAGGAGGGAGTGTTTATATTATGGTAGATGCGGTAGGTATTTACCTCCATGTATAAACCTAATGAGGATAAAATACTCTAGGAAGCAAGAAGAAACCATAATGAGTTGGCTAATAAACCTAGAAGACTTGTCGACTCAAGAAAATAATTTATATTAGGTTATTAGCCTCCAAGAGAAGAAGTTAACCAAAAATAATAATATATACGGAACAGATAGATACCCAGAATGTGAAGTCGGCCCATGCAGTTAGACAGAATTAGTATAAATATAGGAGACCAGTTCTCATTCTGGCAAGCAGTCTTAGAATTGCAGAGCAACAACTTGTGCGCACTACACTTGCCCAATCTTGTACATAGGTGTGAGGAGAGATTCCATTGTAGTTGCTGCATATAACAGATCACGTTTGGCTTGGCCTATCTCTTACTTAGGGTTTCAACTATGTAATCAACTCTTGTTGGTGCGTTATCCTTGGGGAAAGGTGCGCTACCCTTTGTTTGGCTATCTAGCCTAGGGTTTGCTTATGGAGTGATTCTTTGTCAAGGTTAAAGTGCTAGGAGGGTGGTTTCAGCATATGGTTGGGTGACAATAGAAATATTTTCAATGGTAAAATGAGCACATCCATTATATTCTAACACAAGAGTTGGACTGAAAATATTAGCATCCGTGTGAACCAAAGGAAGAAACTCATTGGCTTGCACCAAAAGAGCAATCAATAGAAACAAGGTAGCCATTAGAGAGCAAGTGAAATCAGACCAAACCCCATGACGAATGATGACAGGAAGTAGCCAGAGAATCCATCCAAATACAAATAGGACCCAACCCCAACTGCCTATGGAGAAAATCAATAAGCAACCACAAACGTCAGGGGCATCGATGATCTAATGGTAGGCGCAAGACAGAGACAAAAAAAGGTGAAGAGCAGGAGTGATCTTGTTGCAGAGTGTGGCTAGGGTAAACCCTAGATGAAACCTTTAGGTATTTTATCAATGTTTTATTCTACTATAGAACAATACTTAATACAATAAGAATCAATTATTTTATAACCTTGTTAGGGTTAAGAAGGCCATTAAAAATTAGCTCAAAATATTCAATTATCGTAAGAATAGACAATTTTTGGAAACGAAATATGGATATTTATTAGATTTAGATGAGGGAACTATGTAGAAAACTCAAATTGTGCTACTATAGGACTTAGAAGCCAATAGACACTCTCTTCTAGAATTAGAAGAGAAATCTTGGAGGTTATGGAGCCAAGCTCTATGGTTGAAGGTTGGAGACAATAACTCCAAGTTTTTTCATGAATACACTAACTTTTGCAAGAGCCTTAATGATGAAGGAGCATTGCCAACAAGCACAAGTGGAGGGCAACTGGATATGAACCAGTGCACATTTTGAAGATATTTTGAAATTTAAAAGATGAAACATTAATGTAATAGCTGGAAGGATGTAGTTACTCCTAAATGTTTTGGGGAATGTAATGTAGATCTTGACTGTTTCTCTCATCTGTTGTTTGTAGTAAATTATTGTAATCAATATAAATTAGTTGTAATCTTTAATTCGATAAGATAGCTTAGAGTTGTAGGAGGGAAAAATTAAGAGGGTTCCCTCGTAGTTGTAATGAATATTGATTCTCATTGTAATAAGGTTGTAGAGAAAGAGATGAAGAGATAATAGGAGAGCAGAGAAGAACATATATTATAGAAGTTGTATGAGCATAAAGTTGTTTCTATAGAAACCATGTACAAAAACACTTGGATTAATATAAGAATGCTTTGATCCAATTTCATGGCGTTTTATTGGTTAATGTTTGCATCTATTGAATGGTATGTTTACAGTTTTCTTATATACTATGTTATGCATTTGTTTCAATGTTGTGTTTGCACATGATTTCATGTTGAATGTATGAAGTCTGTGAGAGGGAGAATATGAGTTGTAATTGTTTCTCTTCCTGATAATTCCTGCAAGGTGTGCAGTGAAGGTTTGGAAGGAGTGCGTTAAAAAGATTTCTGATTTTTACCTCAGAAAAGCTCATGAGAGATAGATTTATTCATATACCAACAAAAGTGCAAGTATAGCATAGAGTCGTGCAAGGTGTGTGCAGACCAGGTCAAGTATCAAACTTTTCCAACCCAGGTGAATGTTTGAAGAATTTTTTTCCCAAGGAGTGCGCAGAGTTGGAAGATTTTAGATAATCGAAGATTTTTGTGAAGGCCACAAGGAGTGCGTGCACGATTCCATAGAATCCTTGAGTTTGAAACAGAGATCAAGATCGAGAAGGATAGGTACTTCGAGGAGTTTGAAGGGAAGACGGGGTTGAAGTTATCAAGCTCAGAAAAGTGGATGCCACGTTATTTAGCAAGGAGTTATCGAGAGCTTGAATGGACAGTGGAATTTCTCAGAGGGAGAAGTGTCGATATTTGTGAACCATTCGATTTAGTGGAGTTGTAGGGAGGTTAAGGGAGAGAGTCCCTCAACATTTCCAAGATCAGGAAACATAGAAACCGTCATATCTAAAGGGACGAGAGTCATCATTTTGGCCCTTGAATTTCATCATTTTAGAAGTCGGAAGTGTGGACGAATTTATGACTCAGAGATCATGAGTCATGAATTCCCAATTTGCGAAATTCAGATTTCACCAAAGAAGGATCTCGACCGTCAGATCGTGAGGGAGGTCTGGACCATCGATCTAGTATAAGCAGTCATCGTGGTTTTCTATTTTGGGAGAAGGGGAGAGTGCCACTTTAGAAGCCTCTGATACGCGAAATCTCAATGTGCTCGAAACTTGGGCCCTAAGTCGCAGCCGAGGGTCACATCAGTGAATAATTTAAGGGAGGATCTTGGGATGGTTATCCTATTTCAAAGTATTAGGAATCGAAGGAGTCGGGGTGACTCGCAATGAAATTCCTGACATCATGAAACATGATGCACCTTTTGGGGTTAAGTCTATGGTCACGTCAATGGTCACGTAGAGTGGAGGCTTGCATTTATTGCATGTTCGCGTGGGTGACCATAAAAAAGGACAAGCCAAAAAATAAGATGATGCAATAGCATAACAAGATGATGCAATAATATAACATACCTCAACCATATGCAAGATCAATAAGAAGATAGACAAGCCAAAACACTGCAGATCTGATTTTATTCATAATAATAGAAAAACCAACTACAATGAAGATGTCGATCTGGAATGCTCAACAGATGGCTAAGAATATAGACAATATAAGCTAGAGCTATTACAAAATTCTCCAATACAAGACTACAATAAGCCTCCAAAGGTTGGATACATAATGAAGATTGAATACAAGTAGATCTGGGTCGTAAGAATGTTGAACCCCCAAGCTGGAAGGTGCCACACCCTACTGGATAGCTGAAGCTCCTCAACAATTCAACCCTGCTACCAAAAGTGTCCAATCACCCCAAGAAATATCCCAAATGATAGATCAAGCAATTGCAAGCACAACCCAGGTGCTCAAATCTCCAAAGCCAATCTCCAACCTTATGGATCTGATCCTCCTCAAGGAATGGTGCGCCCTCCTAGATGCCTGAAACCCTAATAATTGGGCCTCTCTCCTAGAGACCTCCAATATCTCCTCAATCAACTAAAATGATAGATCGGGGAATGATAATGAAAACCCAAGTGTTCAACTGGGAAAAATACCTACTAGATCCTTAGATCTATCTACCCTCCAAATAATGGTGCACCCTCCTCTTAGGGAGATCGTCCCTCTCTCAATGCCACTCAATCCTCCATAAGAATACCTCCAAAAACATCGAATAATGGCGTTATGGTACCTGCAAGGAAAAACCAATACCTAGAATTCCGGAAATCTCTTCTCCTCAGCTAGAATGAATCCTCCCTCAATTGATGGTATGCCCTTCTTACTAGAAACCCTCAACTGGTGTGCCCTCTCTCTATCTGCACATGTAATTGATGTAGAATCCTCCTGCAACTGAGTAGATCTAGAGCTAGAACGGTGTGGGAGCGTATTTCATATCTGAGACCAAGCTTGGGACAAGCTAGGTGGAATATTTCACCACTGAATAGTCCTATAGGGTTTGTTAGGTAAAAACCCTCAAAACCCCCAAAAGATGGGCCCTCTAGCTAGAATCCATAAATCCAAGAGATAAACATACATGAATGAATGAGTAGAGGCCCTTGCATTTCTTTTATAGTTTTTGGCTCACCTTGTCCCTCCAAAGTGACTTTCATTTTATTAATAATTAATTAATTAATTAAATCACTTTAATTAATTAATTATCCTTTTTACCTCTGAAACACACCTTATCTCTCCTTGTGGCTTCCCTGGCCACTGAAAGTCACTTCTCACTATCCCATCCTCTAGTGTTGCTTCTCCCGATTCCAATGAGCTATTACACTGAGAGGTTCCTCCAAGTAATGTGCCCAAAATGACCTCTTAAGTGAATTTAATTAACTTATAACCCAAAAGAGTCAAAATCATGGAAATCTTCAGAATGCAATGGAACCGAATCCAACCTATGTGGAATGGCTCATAATGATGACCTATGATGAATAAAGCAAGCTGGACCCCATAATGCATCTCAATAACCCCTATACTCACTATAACATCCATCTGGCTACTTTGGTCATCATAAACCTCTGCACTATGATGATGTCCCAAAGCGAGGACATTATAGTCCTCCCTGCTAGAAAATTGCTTGTCCTCAAGAAATAACCAAATCCCCTCAAATAAAATACCAGGATCCCATGTCCACCTATGTGATAGATAGTAGAACCCATCCAAAGATGAACATTCATGTACTCTACCCCCTGGGCCCCATATCAAGTCATGAACTACTAGCCCCTCGGAAGCATAACCCTAAAATATATCAACTCCACGAGTCTCCTGCATATGACACATGGCCTCATCCTAGAATGAATCCATCCACTAAGTCTCTAACAATATCCATATGGCCTCCATCAACTATTCATGTCGATGCCCGACTGAGGTGGTGCAAGGCCTCCGTTAGGCACCCACAAGTGATGCGCTCCTCTCAACAATGAAGCTCAATGGAAAGTTAGAATAATTTTCCCCTACAATGGTCCACTCTCCCATGTTAGTCAATGTAATTCTCATTCCGGCAATGCATGGGTCCCATGCTAACCTCTATCGAATATCACCATGTTGGCCCTACACTACTCTGACTATGACTGTCTACCCCCTACATACATCCTCAATCATCCTCTCCTGGGTCCTCTAGCTAAAATACCTATGACCATTGGACCTGTTGTCTACAAACTGTATCAATAAATATGTATCTATAGAATAGGTACCATTCCAACCATCTCGACATCTGATCATCATGACCTAAAGTGAAAATTTTCCTCGCTCCATCATACAAATCTCTATAGGCCCACTCCAAGCCAACCCATGGTGGAAGATGTGTCTCTCTAGTGCAACCTGGGTCACCCTGTAGTTAGACATCCCACTAGTCAAATGAACCCTCGGATCCCATGGTAAACTTGGAATTTTATCACTTCCAATCTCCTCTAATTGCTCCTGTTTGAGACTGATCACTGTCAGAAGCCCTTCATGCTCATTTTCTATCTTCAGGGCCGGGATGCTCACCATCAGGCACCATGTCTCAACTAGCTTCCTATGAAGATCCACCTCTATCTAACTGGATGTCATAAATATACTCCTTTCAGGTGGTATCAACCTAGCCACTCCCCATGTCCTCATCTAGAACCAATCTCTCCTCATGCTACTGCCTATGATAAAATTTTCAGGAAAGGATAACAAAAACATTTTTAGTTTTCCGTAGGACTAAAAAATACCATCTTTCTTGGTCAATCCCAAGGATTCAACCAAGAGAACGTCTATTGGTACCTGTGATAATTGCTCTCCTGTAGTCATCACTAAACCCCAATCATCAGGTACTAGACGTAACTCCTCTATCTGTTGGTAAACCAATATCCATCTCTCATCCCCCATGCTACTGTTGAAATGGTGAAGGTGAGGTATCATAACTATTTTCTGCCTCCAACGAGTGGCATCTGCATGCTCCCCTATGTGTGTCACCTCCCTGCAAGGTAGTACACCCCTATGAATCCCACCATACATCATGACATGTCCCCTTGATATATCACTCACCATTGTATGCTCTGGCATACTCATGTCACCTACTGTAGATTCTTGCTGCATCGTAGGTCCTGGGCGTACTCTTGGATCAACCTCTACGTGGAGATAAACTGCTCTGGGAAAACAAATGGAAGTGTCCTCCATCAACTAGTGCTCCTCTGCTAGATCATCAACATCTCCTAGCAATGTGACTGAATGATATATCTGAGTGTCTACTATGACAGATGAAGTGGAACTCTGACAAATCTCCTTAATAGGTTCATCTAACCTAGACTCTGATTTTTGAAGGGTTGTCTGTGCGCCTCTCAAGAATCCTCAAGTGCTCTCCAACTCCTATGTGAGTCTCTCTACCTCCAACTCCCGTTCCCTTAGATCCTCATGATACATCTCACCAATCCTCAATAGGTAGTCCCTGTCAGTCAATAACTGTTGGTAGTCGGTCCTCATCATTGATAATCTCTCCCTGAGAGTATGAAAGTCCTCCATGGAAAATCCCTCATATGAACTACCATGTGCCATTGATTCCTTCCAATAGTAATCGGCCACTAATGCATGTGTGTTATCAAAACATCTAGTGGTTTTCATGATCATAGCCTCACTAACTCTCAACTGTCCTGTGAAGTGGTGTGACTCCTGATCATAGTCATGCTGAGGCACCACCTCATACCTCTCACTGCTAGTGCCATCACAAAAATCCTCAACAACAATCTCTACAAAAGATAAAGTGTTGAATTGCCTGTTATCTATTGTCCCATTGGGTCTATCCATACATAATTGCACATCATCCTCAACTGCTAGCTCCCTCTAGATCATAATGTATCCAGTCTGAGCAGTTGTATCCTCCTATGCACTCAACCTGCTACTATCATCTGTGCCTAGATCCCATATAGCTGTGTCCAAACACATGCTATGGTCATCCTGAATACTAAAGAGTGCATCCTCATCTATGTAGTTCAATCCTAGAAGTAAGTGCTCCATAAACCTGTCAACATACATAATCTGCTCAACTAATAGTGTCTCTAAAAACTGTGACTCAATCTCCTCATGTTGATCTGTATGTGTAAAGTCAATTGTATGTACGTCTTGTACCTCCTCTTCAAATAGCAGATCTACAAATCCATGGTGTGCATCATGCATGTACGACTCCTCATATGAATATATTGAAGATGATAAGAAAGTAAAACATGGTGTCACTAGAATTAAAGGTTCTGCATCACTGTGGTGGGAGGAACTGTAGGCTGACAGGTGGTGTAAAGGAAAACAAAGAATTAAAATTTGGGATAGAATGGTAATGAAAATGAAAGCCAAATTCATATCCACAGATTACCAAATCAATCTATTTCGAAGAATGAAGAATTTCAGACAGAAAGGGATGATAGTGAAGGAATACAATGAGGAGTTTTATAGATTAAAGATTAGAGCTGGTTGTCATGAGAGTTATGATGAAAAAGGTCTCCAGATATATGAAAGGATTGAGATATGAGATTAAATATGTTATGAGCATGGTGACAATCAGAAATGTAGAAGATGCTTATCATATTTCTCTAAAGGAAGAAGATAAATTGGCCTGAAAGCAAGGTCAAAGGGGTAGAGGTAGAAGTCAGAGAAGAGGCAAAGAAATTGCCCAGGATAGAGTACAAAATCCGAAGGATGAAGAAAAGAAACCTCATAATCACCCAGAAAGGGGATGAAGTTCACAAGGGAGACACTATGCCGATAGAAACACTTTTCCTCGAGCAAGAGGAACAGGAAGAGGCAGAGGAGGTGAAATAAAGTGTTTTGCCTGTGGAAAGATCAGACACAAATCTTGGGAAAGTCCCGATTGGAAAAGGGATGGAGGAGAGAAAGCTCACATTTCATAAGTGTAGAAGCGAAATGTTCAGGCAGAAGATGTGGAAGGAAAAAGATCCTTAATGATGAAGATAATTCTCTTGAAGCCAGAGAAAGAGATAGAAAAATATGGAAAATTTACACTACCGAATGTTTTTGTTCTCTTCAAAAGGATATTTTTAGATTTTACTTTTAAATCAAAATTAAGGCACATACAAGTTCCCGAGGTGTAGGACAGTCGGTGATGGAGTGTGTTGTTAAGCCACTTCGTGATGTTAAAGTCACCGGTTCAAAATACAGGGACAAAAAATCCAACCACGTTAAGGGTTGGTGTGGCTCAGGCCGGGTGCGATCCCCGGGTGATTTTGACGGCTTAGATGCCCCTGAGTCGCGGTTTCTCAAGCCACAGGTTAATCACGAGCCAACAGGTCCTGCACAAATTAACAAACAAAAAAGAAAATTAAGGCACATACATGGAGTCTCACTAAATGTGTTTAAAATATGCAATTTTTTCCAGATTAGTTAAACTTAAAAGATGTAGTAATTATAATATTCTTCCGTTAAATTCAAAACTATAGTCATACTTTAATAGAGTCTATTTATATTGTTGCAACATATTTCATTCTTCATAAACAAAAGTTTAATAACAAATACATTCACATCAATCCCTTCATTGTTAAGGATATATCAAATGTCACTAAAACAATTTCAAAAAACAGTTAACAGAAAAATTCATGACAAGTTTTGTTTTTACTGTAAAGTGAGTTTCTAAAAAAACAATACTTTTGTTTACCAAAGTTCAAAAACAAAAGTATTTTATTTTCTAAACAAACAAGGAAAATAGACACCCACATTCATAATTTTACAAGGTCTGAATGAAGGTATAAACAATTCCATGGCTCCTCAATTAAATGTGACATAACTCTAATATCTTTGTGATTGAATGCACCACAACTCATAAAGTAATTGCAGTTAATGTAGGTATAGTCTAGATGCAAACATGTTGTCATGTCCAACTCCGAGAAAAACAAGGTAGGATGTCAACAAATATTTTACGACAAATCCAAAGTTGAGTTCGAAAAATACATTAATTTAATACACCAACATTAAAACAATATGTCCCTATAAGGACATAACAATTCTAAATTTACGCATGTCACTAAGTAATGCAACCTACATGAATTAGGAGTGAATTTTTTTCAATGAATAAGAGTGATATATATTGTGTATAGCTTC
>JASDQU010415493.1:0-10322 GCA_032191745.1 Picea mariana
ACGCAAAAAACCCACCGAAATCGCTAAGGCCTAAGTTTTTGCTGCATTCGCGCCTGGAGAATAAAGAACATGCTTAGATTGACGGTCGATCTAGCGGCGCATAGATCAACGACTGACAGTGGATTCCGGACCCCCTCGACTGTTCTACCTTTAACGGTGAGGGGGGGGTCCGGAATCAGAGATAACGAAGGCACACATCTAAACAGCTGAGGCACCAGCGCTTTCATCAAAGGCTGAGATTGAATTCCGGACCCCCCTGACCGTTCTGCCTTTAACGATGGGGGGGGTCCGGTATGAAGCGGTTTTCCCGGTGGGCCCTGTCCCAACGTGTCACCCATTCGTCGCATTGGAACTCCTCCACTCCAAACTACTTACTGCTTACCACCCTTCCAACTTACTACCATACCGCTCCTGCATCGTGACGTCAGCCTCCATTATCCCGCCATCTCACCCGTCCATGAATAAACAGACTTAGGATAAAAACATTAAGTTAATAAAGCTAGTAATAAAATTTAATATAGTTAGTTTAATAAATTGGATTAGTTAATTAATAATAAATCAATTGTTAATTAATTAATTAATTAATGATTAATGATATAGTTAGGTTAGTAACTAGGTTAGTTTTAGATTAAATAAATCAAATTAATAAAATAATACAAACAAAATAAGTCATAAAACATTAAAAGTTAAATTAAAAAGAATTAAAATTATATAAAAAAAAATATTATAAAAAAAAAAAATTAAAACAAACAAAAACTAAACAAAAATGTAAAACATATTAAATACCAAAAAACAATAATAAAAAACAAAACATAAAAAAACAAAATATAAAACATAAAACATATAAAACATAAAACAAAACGTAAAAAACAAAAAACATATATTAAAAAATATTAAAAAACAAACACTTAAAAACCTACGCTACCCTAAGCCTACCCACACCCTACGCCACGCACCTCTTCATACCATCATGTCCCATTCAACTTTACATCAAACAAAATCAACGGACAACAAAAATTCCGGACCCCCCCCTCACTATCCGAAATTTAACGAGAGGGGGGGTCCGGAATGGTAGTTTTCAAATACCACCCCCCCTCCACGTGGATCCTTCCTATTCTTGCGGACCCCCCCCCAAAAAAAAAACCGCTTACCACCTCAGGGGGGGTCCGGAATACTGCTTTTCCGAAATTAAAACCACTTTTCCCATTTTTCACAATTTTTTGCCTGTTCAGCATGTGTTCGTATGAGGTCGTTTCTGGTCAAACGAAGATGGATTTTAAAATTCCAAGAGAGGTTTGTTCTTAGAACGGGCTGAAGAAATAAAACCTCTCTCATTTTTTGCAACGGAGCTACGAGCAGGTAGAATCGAAGCCATCTTCGAGGCCCTTTTTTCCAGATTTCCACTTTTCTATTATAGTTCCGATCTTGCAGGAGCTGTTACGGCCAGCTGGGGATGAATTTGGAGAAACTGAAGGAGGTTTTTGTCCAAAACATGCCCATATACAATAATTTCCTTCATTTTTCACCCAGGTGTCATTTTTAAAGAGAAAAACATGTCTGTTCGGACCCCTTTTTCGCAGAAAACCGGTCCGTCTTTCATGGTGGACAGTTCCAAAATTTGTGGGTTTTGTGACTATTTTTGGCCGATGTGGTTAAAACCAACTCTCGTAAATTGATGAGGAGACCTCTCCTATTTATATAGATGATTTTTAATGTAAAAGGGTTGATCAGTTGAGGACCATGGATTAAAAAATCTTGTATCAGAGCTCGCAGAGCCATCTGTATTTTTCATCAATTCAATAATACAGTCACAGCAGTTACATGATTCTTGTGTCAAGTTTATTGGTGAAGTGCTCCTCTAGTAAAATTTTTTCTCTGTTTCCATATGTTTTCTTTCCTTATTATTTGACAGAAGTTTATGAGCATAATTTGTTGTAAGATACACTCTGTTTCTGGCTGCGGATAATATTAATGTTTTCTTCTGATATTCAGTGGTAGAATTCTTCATTGCTCTGTTGCTAAATTGATCATTTCTTTTTCCTCCTCTTTAATCTCATTTAATTTTACCAGATCCAGTAATTTGCCTACCTTGCCCTGTAAAGCTGTCTGTAGGATTTGTTTTTGATTAAATCTCAGTTTGTGACTCCATTGCCCATGGTTCCTTTTTCCCTGCTCCTACTAGAAAATCCATAAACAAACCCACGTTCTTCATAGCTAGCCTAATATTCTCTTCAAACCAAGCTATATCAGACAAAGAGATCCCTCTCTGAGTCTTGGAGGGCTAGATCCAAGACTCGAAGTGGTTTTGATGTTGCCTCTGCCACTGCCTCACAGGCTTGGGAAAATTATAGAGTGCTAACACCACCTATCCTCTGCAACGATGGGCGGCCCCAAACCACTTCAAGACTTTGGAACTTTGGGAAAGTGCTAGTGGTAAAGATCTCGAAGTAAAATTGTCGGAGTGACATCACTTACTTATGTCACTTGATGACGTTTCATGAGCCTAGTAGTTGCCACATGTCACTCGGATTTGTGATTTTCACGTACCTGAAATGTCGAATCAACTTGACACTTGTCATTGTATGATTGGGCCATCTATCCTTGCTGACATAGTGTTGCTGACGTGGATCCTAATTCACTTTAGGACTTCGACCTTCAGGATTTCAGGTATTTTGAATTTTCAAGTTTCCAATTCTTCTGAAGTGAGAATCCCCAAACAGTAACCTCCTCACAACTTTTAGACCCAAACTAAATATTGTTCGTCGATCATGTTCTTAGATTGGTGGCTCGATCTTTCTACGATGATTATTTTCTATCTTATCCTGTCCTTCCACTTTAAAAAGATCTGATCGCTGACGTTTACTATGACTCTCTGGCTCTCTGGATCTCTGGACTTCGAGGATTTTAGATCTCAAACTGAAACTCGTGAAGTGATTTCTATGGAGAGTAACCTTGTCACATATTTAGACCCGAAACGAATTTTGTTCATTGATCAAGATCTTATATCCACGACTCAATCTGTCTGCAATGCAATTTTGCCTTGGATTAAATCAAGCGACTCTCCATCTTTTCTTATCCTATCCTTCTATTAATTCAATCCGATGGTTTTTTGTCCTCTGGATCAGTGATCCAACGAAAAATATCGCTCTTCCTCATGAGCTTATGATCTCTCCAACTTAGAAGGTTTTCTAATTTTTCACGGGTCTCGACCTTTGCTCCTCCTGCGAGTCTGTCTCTTGGACCTCGTCTGCACTTCTGGAAACCGCTATCTCTTCTAATATTTCTCGTCTTCTGCGATGTCAATATTTGGTTCGTTGTTGTTCTTTCCATCAATGACAAGCACATTCTTCCTATAAACATGCCAACAATCTCCCCCTTTGGCATTGATGGAAACCCTGAAAGGTTGCACTATTTTACTTAGACCTCCAACTGTAGCATATAGACAACACCTTTTTCTCCCCCTTTGACATCAATGTCAAGGAAATAAGAGAGTGACTCTATGCTCCCCCTAATCAAATATACTAGGAGCACTGTCCCCCTGATCAGATAGATTATTTTAACTTGATAACAGGGTCATGCCCAACTTCTGGCATAGATACTCAAACTGAGATTTTGCAAGCGGTTTAGTGAAGATATCAACAATATGATCTTTGGATGGAATATAATGCAAAGAAACAACATTTTTGGTTACATGTTCCCTCAAGAAGTGATACTTGATGGGTATATGCCTGGTCTTGGAGTGAAATACATAATTCTTTGACACACTAATGGCACTAGTATTATCACAATGAATTGGGATCGGTGCATTATACTTTACCTCCAAGTCTGCAAGTGTCTGAATCATCCATAATACTTGGGTACAACATGTGGCAACTAAAATCTATTCATCTTCTATAGTCGATAAGGAAATGGAACCTTGCTTCTTGCTCAACCATTTTATAAGAGAATCTCCTAAGAAGAATGCACCTCCACTCGTGTTTTTCCTTTCATCCATGCAGTTAGCCCAATATGCATCTAAATAGACTGATAGTTCAAAATTATGATGCCTAGGATACCATAGGCCATAGTTCATTGTTGCTTTCAAGTATCTAAATATTCTTTTGACAGCTAACGAATGACTCTGTTTAGGTGCAGCCTGATACCTTCCTACCATTCCAACAACATGCATTATGTATGGACAGGATGTTGTGATGTACAATAGGCTACCTATCATAGACCTATATGAACTCTAATCAACATTAGGTGAGTCATCATCTTTTCTTAACTTGCATCCAGTGACTATAGGTGTGCTCATAGGTGTAGAATCTTCCATTTGAAACCTTTTCAACATTTCTATTAGATATTTCTCATGATAAAGAAATATTCCTTTAGACCTCTAAGTAATTTGTAGACCAATAAAAAGCAACAGTTCCCCTATCATGGACATTTAAAATTCAGACTGCATGGAAGAAGAAAACTAGTGTACCAATGAAGCATTATTGCTTCCGAAGATGATGTCATCTACATAGACCAACACAATGAGCAAATCATTACCCTTTGTTTTGATATATAGATTATTGTCAATTGTTCCTTGAACCACTTTGGATTTCATCCATTTGTACCATGAAAAGAAAATAATGAGTCATCTTTACATCAAACAAACTATGCATCATATATCAAAGAATCCATCTTCATCATGTGTCAATGACAACTCATTGATCCATCTTCATCTATGCATCATATCAATGATAACTTATTGATTCATCTTCATCGATTGGTTTCCACATGACATCTATCATTCTCATCAAGTACAATACATATACATTGTTCATCAATCATCAATCAATCAAGTATATCAATCAATTATTTAATCACTTGACATCAGTCCTTTGACATCAATCAATCAAACCATTTTAATCAATGACAACATGTTCCAACAAATCTTCCATTTGAAACCTTTTCAACATTTCTCTTAGATATTTCTCCTAAGAAATAAATATTCCTTCAGACCTCTGAGTAATTTGTAGACCAAGGAAAAATGTCAATTCCCCTATCATAGACATTTCAAATTCAGACTGCATGGTAGAAGAAAACCATTGTACCAATGAAGCATTATTACTTCCGAAGATGATGTCATCTACATAGACCAACACAATGAGAAAATCATTATCCTTTATTTTGACATATAGATTGCAGTCAATTGTTCCTCTCTTGAACCCTTTGTCTTGAATATACTTATCCATTATTTAATATGAGGCACGAGGAGCTTGTTTCAACCCATATAAGGATTTATTTAGCTTGCAAACAAAGTTAGGTTTATCTAACAGTTGGAAACCCTCTGGTTGTTCCATAAAGACTTCTTCTTTTAGATCTCCATTTAGAAAAGCTGACTTGACATCCATTTGATATAATTTAAACTATTTATGACAAGCATAGGCAAGAAACATTTTAATAGCTTCTAATATTGCTATGGGCACAAATTTTTCATCAAAATCCAATCCTTCTATTTGAGCATATCCTTTGCAGACCAATCTAGACTTATTTCTTCCAATATTTCCTTTCTCATTCATCTCATTTTTGTAGACCCATTTGGATCCTATTACATTTTTATTTGCTGGCCTAGGAATGAGTTCCCAAGTGTCATTCTTTTCATTCTGGTCCAGTTCCTCATTCATTGATTTTAACCAATTTACATCTTTATCGGCTTCATTAAAGTTCTTAGGTTCCACCATGGATATGAAGGCTATATGTGATTTCTCGGTGTCTTTGATTATCCTTCTCTTGGTTTGTACACCTTTGTCTTTCTCACGAATTATGTGACTTTCAGGATGGTTCTTTTGAGTAATTCTGAAAGAAGGATTTGATGTTGATTTTTTTCCTGACTCTTCATGTCTAGGTGTCTCTTCTCCACATGATTCATCATCTTCTTTTGACACTAAGATTTTATGTTCTTTATTTTCATTATTCTCATCATCTTTTTCATCTGGCTTAGTGCTTATTCTCTATTGATGTTTTACATGAGCTTCTTCATCAATTCAAACATCAATATAGTCTACTAATTTATGCAGTCTTTTGTTAAAGCATCTGTATCCTTTACTGTTCATTGCATATCCTAAGAAGATACCTTCATCAGCTCTACTATCAAATTTTCCCAGATGATCATCATTATTCTTGATTTAGCATTTACTTCCAAATACTTTGAAATGTTTGATTGATGCAGGTCAACCAACCCACAACTCATATGGAGTTTTATCACTGTTCGGCCTTAGATTCTCTTTGTTTAGAATATGAACAATCGTGTAAACAACCTCCACCCAAAAGGTTTGTGAAATGTCCCTTTCACTCATCATATCCCTTGCCATATGATGAAATGATCTATTTTTGCATTCTACAATTCCATTTTGTTGAGGAGTACCTGGAATAGTATATTCTCTTTTAATTCCATGTCTATCACATAACTCTTTGAAGTCTCCTGACAGAAACTCTCCTCCCATGTCTGACCAAATTTCCTTTAACTTCCTTCCTGTCTGATTCTCATCTAACTCCTTAAACTTTTTGAACTTCTCAAACACATGATATTTTTCTCTCAGAAAGGCAACCCATGTAAGTTTGGAGAAGTCATCAATGACTAGCATAAAGTAACATTCTCCTCGAGTTCCTTCCTTTCGCGATGGTCCACACAGATCCATATGAAAAATTTGAAGTGGTTTCTTTGAAGATGTGAAAGTCTTTGATTTGAACTGAGCATGAGTCAACTTCCCCATTTGACAGGATTCACATACAAAGTTATTAGGATTATATATTCTTGGAAGGTCTTTCACAACACCTTCATTATTCAGTTTGACAATATGATCAAAATTCAGGTGTCCAAGCCTTCTGTGCCATAACCAAATTTCATCAAATTTGCTTAAATGACATTTATCCTTATCTTCCTTCAAAATATATATATTGTTTTCGGTTCTAATCCCTTTGGCAATCAACTCTCCTGTGTTTACTGTCTTTATTTTACAATTCTTGGTAGTGAAAGTGACTTCACATCCTCTATCACATATCTGATTGACACTAAGAAGATTATGCTTTAAACCATCAACAAATACTGCATCTTGATGTCATCTTCTTCCATTACTTAAGCTTACTAGACCTTTACCTCTGATCTTTCCTAGAGCATCATTTCCAAAGGTCACACACCCTGATTTATTTTCTTGAGTGATAGGAACTTACTTTTGTCACCTATCATATGACTGGAGCATCCGCTGTCAATATACCAGGGTTGTTTTTGTCTTTGAGTTGACAACACTAATACACACTTGTTATCTTCATTCTTCTTCCAAAACTTGATGTTTTCATCTCTGTGATTTGAATTTGTCTTATAGTTCCTTAAGCGACAGTCTGCAGCTTTATGTCCATAATTATGGCAGATGTAACATTTTTGTTCATTGAATAAAGGATCATAACGATTGTTATGCTTAATATGCATCTTTTTCCCAGCCATCACATGATTTGCAGTCTATGGTTGTTTGTTACTTGGTTGTTTCATTCTTTTTTGTGGTAGGTATTTATTCCTTGGCTGTCTTGATTGCTCGTGTCTAAATCTTAAATAACAATTTACAGCTTTGTCGCCAAAGTTAGAGAAGTAAATAAAATATCCATAGAAAAAATATTTGTACCTGGAAAATGGTCGTCTTCTTTGAGCAAGTCAATTTCTTCCATGTTGATGGTTCCCTTGGGCAGAGGGTGTATTATTTTTTTGTTCTATAGATTCAGTTATGGTATCTTTTCCTTCACTCATGCTTGATGGATGATTCTCTGCCTTTGTTTATGTAGGTTTGTTGGTGTCAATGATTGTAGACTTGACAAACTTGATGGATTCTTTGTTTCTTGGATGACCACTACTTGATCCCTCTTCATAAACCAAACTAGTTTTCAACTTTGAATTCCTTTGTTGATTCAAAATGGAGGCTAATCCTTTTGAGGCTTTAATACTTGTCAGATTCTGATGATATAAGGCCTGAAATTTCTCTAGATCTTTTCTGACAGTCACTAATTCATCTTCAAAATTTTCACCTTTTCTTTCGACTTCCTTCAATTGTTGTTTGAGGATGTATTCAATATTCTTAGCATCTTCTAACTTAACCTTCAACATATAAATTTATTCAGATGGTTCCTTTCATGTTTTCTCATACCTGAGCAGTAAATTTTTTTCTTTTCTTTTCTTTTCTCTAAGTCTATCAATATCTTCCATGGCATTGACAAGTTCTCATTCAAGATCTACTACTTCTTCACAATCAATGAACTCACTTCTTGTATCTTCAATGTTTAGATATTCTAAATCTATTAGCATGATATCATTTATTTTATCTTCAATAGAAGAGTCATTCCTTTCATAATCTGAGGGATCATCATCATTGTTTACACAAAGGATTTTCTTCTTAAAATTATTCTCTTTATAGAACTTCTTGTGTTTGTGCTTCTCTTCATCATCATATGTCTGATCCTTTATTTTGTGAGGACACTTAGATGAAAAATGACCTATCTTAGAATAGTTGAAACATTTGAAGGGCAGTTTACCTTTGTATTTGCCTGATCCTTTCTTCAGTCTTCTCACAAAATTTGATTCAATCTCATCTATATTGGAGTTTGTGTTTTTCTCTAATTTAAAAGATGCCTCTCTTGTAGTGGATTTACCTTTGGTGATTCTAATTTCATAAGCAGTTAGGGTTCAATGAATTTGATCTACTGTCAACATTTTGAGATCATCTATTTCCTCTATAGCCGAGACCTTTGAGTTAAATCTATCAAGAAGAGATATTAATATTTTCTAGACTAGAAAAGATTCAACTATTGTTTCACCTAGGCCTTTCATAGTCTTGACAAGTTATTCTCTACGTAAGAAGTAATTACTGATAGTTTCATCTTCATCCATATTTAACTACTCAAATTTCAGTCCATGAGTTTGAAGTTTTGCGGCTTTCACCTTTTCATTACCTTCATAACTACTTATCAACTTGTCCCACATCAATTTTGTTGAATCATAGTGCATGAATTTGACAAACGCGGCTTCAACAAGTCCACTAAGGATGCCATTCATTGCTTTTGAATTAAATCTAAACTCTAGCTTATCATCCTTTGAGGCCAAGACTATATGCTTCACATATCCCGTTTCAATGACATCCCAAACATCAGCACCCAAAGACATTAAATGTGTTCTCATCCTTATTTTCCAGAAGGCAAATTTTGTTCCATCAAATAGAGGTGGTCGATTAGTTGAACTACCATCATGACTAGTCATGTTCAAGCTTAAGGATCTACCTTTGATCAAAGACGCCAGCCCTGATACGAATTGTTGGAAATATAACTGAGAGGGCGGGGGTACATAAATTACATATATATAAGATTGAAACTTTTCCTGTTATTTTCTAATTCTTTCTAGATTATTATTTAATGTGTTGCTGATAACTTAACATGTATAGATATACAATGATCAGTCACACAGAATACACAAAGACATTGATTTTCCTGAGGAAACCCATAAAGGGTGAAAACCTCTTCTTCTAAGGATGTCAATCAAGCTCCAACTTTCATGTACATCACAGTCTTTGAGCTCCAACTCAAATACGAGGCTACAACCTCTGATAGAAAGATACAACTTGCAGAGAGAACCAACTCTTAGATTTCTCTAGCACCAACTAGATGGAAGCACCAACTCGCAGGATTCTCTAGCACCCACTAGATGGAAGCATCAACTCCCAGAATATCTTCTAGCACCAACTAGAATTTGGAGGGCTGCAGTCCTCCCTAGCACCACCCTACCAACCTGAATGATTATTACAAAACTTGACTTACTTGATCTGTCTCTAATATGGTTTGTTATAGCTCCATGTCTCCTCTACCTTCTTCAACTTCTATACTCTTTTTTGCTTCTGCATCGTTCAACTTCTATGCTCTTCTTTTTTTCCTCCTACGCTCAACATCGCATGCTATTCATCTTCTCTTCTTCCTTTTATGCTCTGTGTTGCCTCTACATGATTTTCACTATGCCATGGATATTCCCTTCAGATTATGCACTATGTCTCGTCCTACCCACATGCATCACACTATGAAAGACACTCTATCTCTTCTCTATTCTACATGTCTTTCACATGTCGATTCGTCTGCCTAATCATCATGCAAACTCTTCATCTTCTCTGGTCGTTATTCAAGGTTCTTTGAATTCTCTAGCAGTTATCCTGAGAATATTTTTCCTCTCTTTCAGTCAAAATTATTCATCTTCTCTGGCAGTTACAACCAGTCATTTTTTTTCGCGTATTTGGCTTCTAAGTCCCTTTCTTCATGTGACCTCTGGT
>JASDQU010415495.1:0-10386 GCA_032191745.1 Picea mariana
TTGAAAATGATGAGGAATTATATAAAGGGGTTGTTTCCACCTTTGTTGCAAAAGTATCAAGTGTTAGTGAGCTGTAGAGAAAAGAGGAGGACTTTCCTTCCCCAATAAGAATAAAGCAACTCAAAGCATGTTGGATAAAAAGAATAAAGAGTTTAAAATAAATGTTAGCAAATTTTGATGCCATAAGGGGATTCAATACTTATGTCAAAAGATAAATTCAAAGAAAAGTTGGACTTATTGAATACTACATCAGCTAAGAGATATAAAAACTTTATCGAGTATTCATAATTAGAAGTGGAAAGTTTGTTTGTTAGTTATGTAAACAAAAATGAAGATATTGGCGATACACTACACCAACTTTCAATGGAATTAAGAGATATTGAAAGTTCGTTATTTGACATAAAAGGAAGGAAATAAATAACTGTTGCACCAATGAGAGATTATATTGAGAATTGGTTAAAGAAATCCTTAACTAAAATAACCGAACCAAATCAAGAAGTGGCAATTATAACTGGTCAAGGAATGCAAACGAAAGAGAGCATAAAAGGCACATCAACAAGTAGATAAGGAGAGAGATAAATTCCATTAATGCAAAACCCTTACTTATCAAATATATTCCACCAAATTTCCAAGAAAAAACATCCAAGAGAAGTTTCTAACCTTTTTTTCCACTAATAGACAAACTTTCCATCCATTTTGCACAAGAGACGAGAGATAGCGAATTGCCCAAGGAGGGAAAAAATTTCAGCCAAGATTTATGTAATTCTCAAGTGAGTATATGTGTAAAATTAAATGATATGGACTCTATTTATATGAGGCCATATAAAATATTTTGTCCACATAAAAAAAGTGAACAAAAAATTAAAAGATGGCCGACCCCCTTTATTTTCCTTTACAACTTACAAAAATAATTTTTCATAAAGTAAAACCCTCAAAAGTGTGACTTCATTCCCTAGAAGGGTGACATTGAGCCTATAAGTGAGAAGTTGAGCCTCCAAAGGCCATGTGTAAAAATCTCATGCACTAGAGTGTCATTTTTTCCCTCTCCTTCCTTCAAACCACATCACATCATGTCTAGTACCATCAAGCCCACGAAAATCATAGCCTCCACATGACATCAAAGGCTTAGAAGGTGGCGTCCTAGGCCTCCCAAGGCCAATGTCCATGTGCAATGGGATACAATGTCATATTTATGTGTTTTCAAAGTGCCTCCAAAGGAAACATTCATTATCTCATGTGCATAAGAGCTTTGGGGTCCTCTGCCCATCCAGTGGGGTATGACGTCCATCTTAGTGGTCTTCAACCCCCCATGAGGGTCAAAATGACACAATTCCTCCATGGATATATTTCACCGAGAAAAGTTCTACAAAGAAAAACAAGTATGCCCTCAGAGGGTCCACAAGTCACATGTATCATGCTAAGTAAGATTGACGCATCACCCCTACCTCAACAGGGTCTGTGTGAACTCCCGGTCTTTGGATCTTTCTATTTCTTTGAGATGAAATGACTCCTTAGTTCCCACTAGAACCTTCAATACAAGTAATACCATAGGTCCTTCTTAGAAGTTATGCTTGCACGAAAAAGCACTAGGCGCGAACCTCCACTCCACGTGACCACTCAACGTGACCACTGACTTAACCCGAAAAGGTGTTTCAGATTTCGCGAGTTCACAATTTCTATTGTGAGTTCCCCTGACTCCTTCGATTCCTGAAACACAAAAATGGGCTATCGATCCACTAGATCCTCCCTTATGCGTCCATCATATGACCTCCAACCAAGTCCTGGGGCTTTTCCTCCGAGCGCGTCGGGATTTCATGACTTATGAGTTTGCGATGCAACTCTTCTCCTTATCCTGAAGTCTAAAATTATGAATTCCTCCCTATAGATCAACGTTCCTAAACCTCTTGAGATCTGACGGTCCAGATCACGTCGGGACTTCGCGTATCGGGGTCTCCCAAAAATGACTTCCTCCACACTTCCGAATTTCGAAATGTCGAAATTCAAAGTGCCAAACCAATGACTCTCGTTGATTCAGATATGATGGCTACTAATCCTCTCGAGCTTGCGAGTGTTGAAAGACACTCAACCTTAACCTCCCCACTGATCCACTAGATCCAACGGTCCACAGAAAATCGTTGCTTCTCCCTATGGGAAACTCGACCATCCATTCAATTTCTCAAAGACTCCTAGCCAAAAAATTTGGTGTTCTTCCTCCTGAGCTTGGTCTCCACGAGGTAACTTCGACCCTCATCCTTCCTTTGAACTTTCCAAGTCTCTATCCCT
The DNA here is from genome assembly GCA_032191745.1 of Picea mariana. NCBI lineage: Eukaryota > Viridiplantae > Streptophyta > Pinopsida > Pinales > Pinaceae > Picea > Picea mariana. The sequence continues at coordinate 2,284 of JASDQU010415495.1, forward strand.
CCTGAGATTGAATCTGCTGCAAACTCAAATATTCTAAGGGATTCTTGCACACGCTTCTTGCGTCTTCACGATAATATTTGATTATATGAACTCTCTAATTCTACGCACTCCTTGCGACATAAATCCTTCAACCACTCACTAGGTTGGAAAAATATAAGACTTCAACCTGCCTACGCACACCTTTCACAACTCTGTGCTATAACTGCACTTCTGTTGGTATGAGGACAACGATATCCCTCCTGAACTTCTCTAAGGTAAAACTCAGACTTTCTTCAACGCACTCCTTGCGGACCCTCAGTGCACTCCTTCCAGGAATTTTCAGGATGAGAAATAATTGAAACTCATACTCTCCCTCTCATAGACTTCATACATTCAACATGAAATCATACACCCAAAGCATTGAAACAAATGCATAACAAAGAATATAAGCAAACTGTAAACATACCATTCAATAGATGCAAACATTATTCATAAGAACACCATGAAATTGAGTCAAAGAATTCTTATATTAACTCAAGTGCTTCTGTACATGGTATCTATAGAAATAACTATCTGCTTATACAACTTCTACAGTCTTTGTTCTTCTCTGCTCTCTTATTCTCTTGCTCTACAACTCTATTTTTACCATCCGAGAATAATAATACAATACAATACAATACATACAAGGGATCTTTCTCGAGTTTCCCTTCCTATAGCTCTAAGCTATCTAATCGAATTAAAGCCTACATCTACTTTACATTCATTACATTAATTGTCTACAACCGACATATGAGAGCAATTCTCAAGATCTGCGTTACAATCCCCAAAAAATTTAAGAGCACTTATGTCTCTCCAGATATTACATTAATGTGCCATCCATTTGAAATTCAAAATATCTTCAAAATGTGCGTTGGTGTGTATCTAATTGTCCTCCGCTTTGCTTGCTTGAGATGCTCCAACATCATACTCCTCTGGCTGAAAAATTCATGGGCTCCTATTCATGAGCTCCTGCACCTTCTGTCCATGTTTCTGGATATTTGCTTTGCTTTCCCAACTGACATCCTCAATCGGGTGTCCCTTCCACTTTATCAAATGTTCAAAATATGTCTTTCTCCGGGTATTCTTACTAACTCTCTGATCAATGATCTTTTCTATCTGCAAATTTTCAGCTACGGGCATCTGTTTGACCCACTGAAATTCCTGTTGATTCTCCTCACCATCTGCTTCGTCTTCTCTATAAGGATACAGATCTGGTACGTTGAATATGGGTGATATGCCCACATCATCTGGCAATTCTATCTCATAAGCATTTGCCTCAATTTTTCTCAGAATCTTACACAACCCTATATTTTTCATCTTCAACTTATTATATGTTCCCCTTGGGAACCTTTCCTTTCTTATATGTGCTAAGACCAAATCTCCCACTTCGAACTGAAGCTCTCTTCGGTGCTGATTTGATCTACACTTGTATTCCTGGTTGGAACTCTGCAACCGCTCTTCGATCTTACTGTGGAGCTCTTGCATATCTGCTGTAAAATCTTTCGCTCCAACACTCCTGAACTCATTTTTCTCTAAGTATTTCAACTCAGATACGCCTCTTAGCTACATTCCATACATTATCTGAAATGGGCTCTGTCCTGTACTTCAGTTAGGTGAGTCATTATATGAAAATTTTGCTTGCGACAGAATCTGATTCCACTGACTATGATGTTCAACAACTAAACTCCTCAATAAGTCTCCCAAACTTCGATTTACTACCTCAGTTTGTCCATCCGCCCGAGGGTGATATGCTGAGCTAAGAGATAAATTTGTCCCCAGATTCTTCCATAGCGTCCTCCAGAAATGACCAACAACTTTGGTATCTCGATCTGAAACAATACTCTTGGGTAAACCATGAAGTCGAACAACTTCTTTGAAAAACAGATTTGCAATGTGTGTTGCATCACTAGTTTTCTGGCATGGAATAAAATGTGCCATTTTGGAAAATCTATCGACTACCATGAATATGGAATCACAACCCCTCTGTGTCCTTGGCAGTCCTAACACAAAATCCATGCTTACCATGTCCCACGGCCTCTCTGGTATTGGAAATGGTTGATACAACCCTGTATTATGTCTTTTCCCCTTTGCATGCTGGCAAGTTCTACATTTGTTCACAAACTTCTTGACATCCGTCCTCATCCCTGGCCAATAATAGAAACTGTACAGTTGCACAAATGTTTTATCATGGCCAAAGTGTCCAACCAATCCTCCACTATGCTTTTCCTTCAAGAGCTTTTCTCTCATAGAACTCTTCAAGATACACAACTGATTTCCTTTGAATAACAATCCATCCTAGATAAAGTATTCAATCCATTGGATTCTGTCTCTCAGAAAAGGATTCTCACATGCTTCATAAGCATCCTTGAAATCAAAATAATCTATGTACATGTCCTTAAGGTTATCAAAACCTAAGGTCTTCACACGAAAATCCTGCAGACTCAAACATTTCTTGCTCAATGCATCAACAACCTTGTTAGCATTTCCAGAAATGTGTTTTATAACAAAAGTAAAGTTCTACATAAATTCAACCCATTTTGCATGTTTCTGGTTCAATTTCTTCTGTCTGGTTATAAACTACAAGGCCTGGTTGTCGCTATACAAAACAAACTCTTTCGGAACCAAGTAGTGCCTCCATTTCTTCAGCGCTTGTATGCCTGCATAAAACTCTTTATCATACGTGGAATAATCCCTCTTGGCATCATTCAGCTTCTCACTGAAGTATGAAATTGGTCTATTGTCTTGACTTAAGACTGCTCCAATCACAAATCCACTTGCATCACATCTCACTTGAAAGGTCTTACTAAAATATGGCAGAACCAGAACAAGTTGTCCAATTATCTTCTCCTTTAACAACTTGAAACTTTTCTCCGCTTCCTCTGTCCAATGAAAATATTTATGTCTCTTCTTGACTGTGTCCATCATTGGTGCACAAATTCCACTAAAATTTCTGATGAATTTCTTGTAAAAACTGGCTAATCCATGGAAGCTTTTGACTTCAAAGATATTCCTTGGCGACGACCACTCTTTAATTGACTTTACCTTCTCAGGATCCATCTTCAACTCGTTTGAAGAGATCAAGAACCCCAAATAAATGAGTTCCTTCTTCATGAAAGATGACTTCTTTAGATTTATAAGTAACTTCTCTTAGTGTAACCTCCTCATCACTAGAGTTAAGTGTCTCAAATGTTCTTCCTCAATGTTATTGAAGATCTGTATATCATCAAGATACACAATTACAAACTTCCCAATGAAATATTTCAAGACTTCATTTATCAATCTCATGAAAGTACTTGGCACATTTGTCAATCTAAATGGCATGACAAGCCATTCATACAACCCTTCATTCATCTTGAATTTTGTCTTCCATTCATCACCTTCCCTCATTCTAATTTGATGTTATCCACTTTTCAAATCATTTTTTGAAAAAAACTTTGCTCCACTCAAGCAATCCATCAAGTCATCCATCATGAGTAAAGGAAATCTATACCTGATGGTGATTTTGTTTATATCCCTCGATTCTATACACATTATCCATACACCATCCTTATTTGGACTTAACACTATTGACACAATGCATGGACTCAAGCTTTCTCTAATCAACCCTTTGTCCATCAAATCTTGGACTCGTTTCTTAACTTATTCATTCCAATGCGACATCAATCTGTACACTTCTTTGTTTGTAAAATTTCTCCTGGTATAAGGTCAATTTGATGGATTATACTTCTGATGGGAGACAATGAACAAGGTAAATCGTCCACCATTGTATCAACGAAATTCTCCAACATTTCTTGAATTTCCTCAGGTAGATCATCTATTGAGGTATTGGTCAATATGACTCTAGGTTTTCTCACCAAAACAAACTGCATTTCTTCATCTTTCTTGACTTCATCCAGAAGTTCCCTCCCACTCATGAGAAGTATAATATGTCTTGTTTCTTCTTTCACCTTCTTGTCTCCAATTGGCAACAACATATGCATCCTACCATTCTTCTCCAATCTGCATGTGTTCTTTCTTCCATCATGAATAACATTCCTGTCATATTGCCAAGGCCTCCCCAACAAAATATGATAGACATCCATGGGAATAACATCACATAAGATCTCATCTCTATATCTTCCTATCTTGAATTCAAATAAACATTGTTTAGTGTCTATTACCTAATGTCATTTTTGCAACCACGAAACCTTGTATGGGCTTGGATGTGCAACTGTCTCCAATTCCAACTTCTCCACCATTTCTGTGGATACTAGATTATTTGTGCTTCCATTGTCAACTATCACCTTGCATACCCTAACATTGGTCTTGCAAGAAGTTCTTAACAAACTGTTCTTTTGGACTGGATTCTCCATCTCTTTTTCTGGCTTCAAGAGAATTTTCCTCATCATTAAGGATCTTCCGCCTTCTGCATCTTCTGCATCAACATTTCACCTTTGCACTTCTAAAATGTGAGCTTTGCCTCCTCCATCCCTTTTTCTATCAGAACATTCAAAATATTTGTGTCTGATATTTCCACAGACAAAACACTTTATTTCACCTCCTCTGCCTCTTCCTCTTCCTCTTTCTCGAGGAAAAGTGTTCCTATCGACATATTGTCTCCCCTGTGAACTTCCTTCCATTTCCGGGTGTTTATGAGGTTTCTTCTCTTCATCTTTGGGCTTCTGCACTCTTTCCTAGGCAATTTCTTTGCCTATGCTTGGACTTATATCTCTGTCCCTTTGACCTTGCTTTCGGGCCAACTTCACTTCTACCTTTGAAGCAATTTGATAAGCATATTCCACATTTCTGATTGTCACCATGCTCATCTCATCTTGAATTTCATATCTCAAGATATTCATGTATCGAGCGATCTTTTCATCATCACTCTCATGATGATTAGCTCTAATGTTGAGTCTATAAAATTCTTCAGTGTATTCCTTCACGGTCATCCGTTTCTGTCTCAAATTCTACATTCCTCGAAACAAGTTAATTTGGTAATCTCTGGGTATAAATTTGGATTTCATCTTTGCTACCATCCTATCCCAGCTTTTGATTCTTTGTTTGCCTTTGCAATGCCTATCAACCTACAGTTCATCCCACCACAGTGCCGCATGCCCTTTCAGTCTAGTGACAACATGTTTTACTTTCTTATCTTCTTCGATATCCTCATATTTGAAGTATTTATCTAGAGCCCTAAACCAATCTAGTAGCTCCTCATCGTCCAAGTTACCTTCATACATAGGGATGCCCATTTTTCCTTTGGCCCCTATTCTTGTAACAACTTTGAATAGACGTTCCTCTGCAACATCTTCAGCTACAACTTCTTCTTCGACTCCGTCTTCGCTTTCTCTTTCAGCCTCATGGATATCTCCAGTGTCAGGTGTTCGTCTCTATGCTGTCTCCATAACATCTAATTGAGCATGAATTTCTCTCATTTCCCTTTCCACGGCTGGATCGGGCATGGGTCTCTCTTGACGTCTTCTTGGTGGAATTATTTCAATCTGTTCCACGCAGAATTCAAATCACAACTTGCCTTCTATCCTCTCTTCTACATAAAATAAAAGTTGTATGCTCTGATACCACCTGATGCAACACCGCTACATCAGCAGGGTCTGCGTGACCTCCCAGTCTTTGGATATTTCAATTTCCTTGAGCCGAAATGGATCCTTAGTTCCCACTGGAACCTTCAATACAAGTAATACCACAGGTCCTTCTTAGAAGTTATGCCTACGTGAACAAGCACTAGGCGCGAACCTCCACTCCATGTGACCACTCGACGTGACTACTGACTTAACCCGGAAAGGTGTTTCAGATTTCGCGGCTTCACGATTTCTATTGTGAGTTCCCCCGACTCCTTCAATTTTCGAAACCTTGAAATGGGCTATTGGTCCACTAGCTCCTCCCTTATGCATCCATCATATGACCTCCACCCAAGTCCTGAGGCCTTTCCTCCGAGCGCGTCAGGATTTCATGACTTAAGAGTTTGCGATGAAACTCTTCTCCTTTTCTCGAAGTTCGAACTTGCGAATCCTTCTCTATAGATCAACGGTACTAAACCTCTTGAGACCTGATGGTCCAGATCGAGTCGGGACTTCACGTATCGGGGTCTCCCGAAAATAAATTCCTCCACACTTCCGACTTTCGAAATGTCAAAATTCAAAGTGCCAAACCAATGACTCTCGTTGATTCAGATCTGACGGCTGCTAATCCTCCTGAGATTGCGAGTTTTGAAAGACACTTAGCCTTAACCTCCCCGTTGATCCATTGGATCCAGTGTTCCACGAAAAATCGACACTTCTCCTTCTGAGAAACTCGACCGTCCGTTCAAGTTCTCAAAGACTCCTAGATAAACAGTTTGGCGTTCTTCCTCCCGAGCTTGGTCTCTGTGAGGTAACTTGGACCCTCATCCTTCCTTTGAACTTTCCAAGTCTCTATCTCTCATGAGCTTGAATCTGCTGCAAACTCAAATATTCTAAGGGATTCTTGCACATGCTTCTTGCGGCTTCACGATAATCTCTGATTATCTGAAGTCTCTAATTCTACACACTCCTTGCGAAATAAATCCTTTAACCACTCATTGGGTTGGAAAAATCTAAGACTTCAACCTGCCTGCATGCACCTTGCACAACTCTGTGCTATAACTGCACTTCTATTGGTATGAGGACAACAATATCCCTCTTGATATTCTCTGAGGTAAAACTAAGACCCTCATCAACGCACTCCTTGCGGACCTTAACTGCACTCCTTGCAGGAATTCTCAGGAAGAGAAACAATTGAAACTCATACTCTCCCTCTTACAGAATTCATACATTCAACATGAAATCATACACCCAAATCATTGAAACAAATGCATAACAGAGCAAATAAGAAAACTGTAAACATACCATTCAATAGATGCAAACAATATTCATAACAACACCATGAAATTGAGTCAAAGCATTCTTATATTAACTCAAGTGCTTATTTACATGGTATCTATTGCAACAACTATATGCTTATACAACTTCTACAGTCTCTGTTCTTCTCTTCTCTCTTGTTCTCTTTTTCTACAACTCTATTCTTACCATCTGAGAATAATGATACAATACAATACAATACAATACAATACATACGAGGGAGCTTTATCGAGTTTTCCCTCGTACAACTCTAAGCTATCTAATCGAATTAAAGCCTACATCTACTTTACATTCATTACATTAATTGTCTACAACCGACAAATGAGAGCAATTCTCAAGATCTACGTTACAATCCCCAAAACATTTAAGAGCACTTATGTCTCTCTAGATATTACATTAATGTGCCATCCTTTTGAAATTCAAAATATCTTCAAAATGTGCGCTGGTGTGTATCCAACTGTCCTCTGTTTTGCTTGCTTGCGATGTTCTTGCATCAAAGATGCATTTAATAAAAGAACCACCCGAACATGTGCATTAAATCCCCCCTTTTCAAACTGAACAAATGCTCAAAGACCTTATAAAATTTTCCAAATTTAAGTATGGGAGGGTTGTTATGGTGCCCTATTGGGTAGACCAATCCCCAAGTCAAGGAATGTTTCCCAAGAATTCCCTCTCTAAGTCATGTAATGAATATTAGGTAGATGGGGATAATACTTTTGGGCATGGGGTTCTTGACATATCAAGGATTCATATTGTCTCATTTATGGGTGCCTTTGTAGAGGGTGTGTTGCATCCCTTGTTTGCAATGCAACTTTTTTCCAAGCCTTTTATTTGCCATTAATTTATAATGGTCCAAAACATTGAGTGTTATGTGCAATGGAAAGTAAAGAGAAACACAATGCCACTTGAAGTTAGGAACACATTGAGTGCAATGTGCAAGGAAAGTAAAAGACACTGCAAATGCATCAACAAGCGAGACATTTTAATTATGTGTTTTTTTTTCGAAAGGTCCTTGATTTTTTATGGAGAAGCATTTCATCTCTCCGGACCTTAGGGTGAGCATCGAGAGGGACAATTTATGGCTTTTAACTTTTTCCAGCTACAAGACCTCTGGGCCTTTAGCCCCTTCTTCCCATGAAATGAGGTACAATCCCTTCTTGGGGTCAATAAACCCAAAAACCCAAAACATGAGGAAACAAAAGGGAAAATG